>SKCR01029646.1:0-106585 GCA_019454045.1 Zanthoxylum bungeanum | reverse complement strand
ACCATCCGACTACGTTATGAGGAAGTGATACGAGGTATCGACTCCTGTTTATGGCAAGTGCCATGAGTCCGAAAATGGATTCGATACTAGTTGTTGTACCACAAGGCGTTGTGCCTATGGTACATTAAATGTCTTCAAGGAAGACATACATGGAAGGCAACATACCAACGTGCAAAGCTAAGCTTTTGACGAAAAGGTATCGTTATCAACATTATGTTAATAACGGTTCAACCTTTTACCTATTGCCATGGTAAATCATTTGTGAAGATGCTTGAAAATAACTGTATATTTCATTTATGAAATGTGTCAGTTATAGATCAAAATCGACTTTCTGAAAAGGAACCTTTTGGAGGATGTTTACAACATCCTGACGATTTTGTATAACCGACAAACAGGTTTGCGGGTTATTCGATCCATGTTTGGATTGATGCAAGCATAAGGTTCTTGGAACTGTCGTTTTGAAATAATCATAATGGTTATGATTTGATTCAAAACTAAATATTCTTGTGTATATAAAGAGGTTAGTGGGAGGAAAACGCACTGACAGTGAAATTCCCATAAAGCTATGTTGAAAGCTTGGCTTTCAATAGAAATTCTCCGTAGAATTCTGGGGAGAGTAACAACCTTTATTCAAGGAATAAAGATCTACTGGGATAGATTTGGAGTTGTTAACACTCTCTGGGAAATTGTACATTTAAAATGTACTTGTATTGGTGTCTCATATGCTTCAAGCATATGGAGTCACAATCGGGTCAATCCAAGTGATAGTCACTGGATTGAAGTTAAGAACATCTGTTAGTATCTCTGAGAACTAAAGATGCTATCTTTTACTATGGAGAAGGAGAACTTGAAGTGACTGGGATCACTGCAGCAAGTTTCCAAACGCTTAAATACTGCGGTACAATAAAATTTGAATAACAGGATAGTGAGCTGGAAATCTTCCAAGCAAGATAACTGTTGCCGAATAAACAACAAATGCGGATTTTATTGCTGCAGCTGAGGCAGCAATAGAAGTCTTTTGGGTCGAAAGTAAATCTAATTAGATTAGATATAGTTCTGTTGGCTGCTGAGCTAGGCGTCAGCACAGGCTAGGCTAAGGAATTAAAGGTCTCATCGACGATCCAGATATATATCTATATCATCTGATTCGTTCGGATCATACATCGTGGCGATGTGATGATCGTATAAATCGCGTCAAACGAAAATCGAACAAATCTGCTGACGAAAACCTTTCCTCAGTAATTTGAGCGAACCTTACATGGTTCGGGTGTAGGACACTCGAGTGACTGGCTATGTGCCAAGTGGGAGATTGTTGGATAATATGACCCATAGCGTCACTATTTGCACAGATCATTGTGTTGTTGTAGCAAATTAACTATGTAACAAGGAAATTGCACTCTCGTCATTTGTGATTAGATCACCATAGATATATAAATGAAGAGAGGTCTCTATGATTAGTTCCTGGATTGAGATGATATGAGACAGTATCAGTCCACGAAGGATTAATCATTAAATATCCCTAGCCGTAGTATTATCGAGACTGGACATCGATAATGCGGAATAGGCTAGTATTGCACTTGTGCGCGTTGTGAGGGCACAACGGCATAGTTCTCATATATATAAGTATTGGATACTTGTGCAAGTGCGATAGGAGGTCGTGTTTCACCGATGGTACGGGAAACAGCTTCGCTCTGGATAGACCCTTCGGAATCCCATTGGTATTTTGACTAGGTGTCTATGGGAGGCCGAAATCAAGGTAGGTGTGTATAGTCTTAACCTGAGACTTACATCGCTAATACTTACGACAATCGGTAAACTTTGGTTTTGGTGGTGGGGGATGTTAACTGGTTCTGTGTTCACCTCTTCTGGGTTTATCAGAGAATCGTAGTGTATTGGATGTGATGTCAAGACGGAAGTGTCACTCCAGTCATAATGGAGATGATGTCACGCAGGATACGGTATTAGTGCTCTTAAGTGATGCGCATCCAATCGTGATATTATGACCAGGTCATGAATATCCGATTATAGAGACTAGTTACCAGACATCCGATATATGTTTCGGACGGGGCAGACACTTATCCAGCCCCAGCCCTAACACGTGACTATCCGATACTGGGCCGATATGCACAATACAATTGTATACTACGCTTGATACAGATTTGATATTCTTTGATGAATATGTCCGGAGAACTTGGGAAGACTTGGTGCTTTGCTAGGAGTCGACCTTGTCTCGTAAATCGGTAGTAGAACGTAGTACTTGGTACGTACGTGATTCGGATACTCCGACGACCGTATTTACTGCCAGATTATCCGGGGATCTCATGGGTTGCTTCCCGATAATCCACCGATGACGCACAACTCGCACTCTTGAATAATCTGGGATTATAATAGAAGAGAGAGAAAATTAATCTAGGATTAATAACGGAGATATTTTATCCGGGATAAAATGTCATCTAAAGAGAGAGAACGATTAATTTGAATTGATCGATGAATTAATATATTCGATATATAAATGAAATTAGATTTCGACACGGAATTAAAATTAGATTTTAATTCGGGCAAACGAGTTAATTTAGAATTAATTCATTAGCGACGTAAATAATAATTACGCCAGGCGCAATTATTTATTTAAATTCGATTGAATTAACGTCGCGACGTAAGCTCGGTATTTCGGAAATATCGAACCCGAACGCGTGAGTGCACGTGGGCCCACTTTCATTTGGAAACGTGTGGGGCCCACATGACACATGTCATTTTATGCATTATTTTATTCTAATGCATTGCATGTTGATAGTGTACAATGCACTCAATGTTATTGCATGGAGTTTGAGTGTTTGACACTCTAAGCCATTGCATGTTTTGTGTCATAAATTTATTATTAATTTAATAAATATTATGGCATAAATATAAATTGATTTTTGGTAAATCATTTTAATTACAACACAATTTCATCTCTCTCAAAACTCTCTCCTCACTCACGCAAATTGCTCACTGGTTTTGAACCAGTTTGGGCGTGAATAAGGGAAGCAAGGGTTGGGTTTTCATGGTGAAAACCGCAAGTGCTAGCACACTACGAGTCTTGCGAAGGTGGTAGGGAGGTTCACCCATGAGCCGGGATCCATCGGACGAAGCTCGGAGCTCCGTTTCTTCACTCAATTTTCTGTTTTTGTAGGACAGTGGACTGTTGCAGTGGTGAGATCAAGGCAGTGCGTTTTTGGGCTTGAATCGTCTCCAAATCAACATAACTGATCAATGTGAGTATTCCGCTACCTCCGTTGATGTATTCACACATTGTTTTCATGTCTTGTTTGATCTTGGGACCTTAGAATAAACCAACAGCAGTTTTCTAAAATATGTTCTAGAGTAGAGTAGGCTAGGATATAATCCTTCAGAGAGAATAGTTTCTTATGCAGGAAAGATTGACATGAATTGGTTCATGTCTCGAGATTCTTCACTGGCATTAAGAAAAACTCCATTAGGTTTTTATTTTTCTGATAATGACATTTCTTGGCTTTAGTGACCTTTAGCGTTAATGTGTCTAACATTATTTGTTAATTAATTATTTGTAATTGTTGTGAATAGTCGAAGGAAAAATATAAAGCTAAAGAAATGTGATGTGTATAGTTGTTTGTAGAGAATATCAATCCTCGCAACACGGAAATGTTAAGATATATGCCCTAGAGCTTCATGTAATGTAAACGGTATTATATTTTAAGGAATAAAATGATGCATTATTCATTATCAAGGTGTTTGTTTCAATATCGCATATTGTAAATTATTTTGTTTACCCTAGATTACTAATGTGCCTTCAAAATTAGTGTATGAGTATCATACACAAGAGAATTTAAGTCTAAAGTTAGTAATCTAAAATAATCCATCAAGAGTAAACAAAGTAGGTATTTTGTTTGTGGTTTATCTATAGTTACGGTCCATTGGGATATGCCATATACCCAACTTGTGGATGGGCTATATGTACATGTATTTGTAATATTTTCATTAATTAATAAAATGGCAATATTTATTATACGTGTCTTACATAACTTATATGAATCATCAACACTGTAATAAAGACCTTAGAGTAATAAGACGATGGCTTCCACGCCTTATGAGAATCATTACTCTTAAATGTTCCTAGTCATAGTTTTGTGAATAATCTGGGCGTTCACAAAGCAGAGAGACTAGCATGATTATATGATCAGCCCTTAAGTGGGGTAGTGATGAGCAGAAAATATATCAATATTTACCGTCCCTTTTACTTAATATTTTGTTTAGTTTCTCGGGTTTGATGAACATTTTGATGTGTTTTAGTTTATTTTGGAGATAAAATAATATTGGGTCACAATGAAATCATTTAGGACGAAATGTGGGTCAAATAAGGGCAAAAATTGGACTTGACATATTAATTTTGGAGATTGAAAACTTGAAAGGGCGTTTTAATGAAGTGCAGTTTTGGAAATTCTAGTTTTGCACATCTGTCGTATTTTGGGCAAAACGTTTTACTTCGATATCGGATTGAGCTGATTCAAGTTCCAGATTAAAGAAGACTTAAATATATACTACTTTGAAAGACAAAATAATTTCGAATTTTGAAGATTTCATACCCGAAATTGATGAACCATCCAGAAGTGTGTTGTGTGTAATTATAAAAGTAATTTTCAATCATTTTCAAAACAAAAAATAAATTAATAAATAAATAATAAAAATTATCAAATCACCACCAATCATGATAAGTAATTAGTGGAGCAATTAATAATGGATTTGGTGGAGCAATTAGTGGAGCAATTAATAATGGATTTGGTGGATGATTAATGGAGGAAAAATTTTTCCTATAAATACCAAGCCATTTCATTTGTAAATTCATACTTTCTTCTAAGGATTTCCTTAAGAATACTAATAAGATTGTATCCTGTTTGTTTATTTACAGCTTTCAGTAATTAATTTCCGCTTTCGCACTTTCTTTTCTTACTTTTCAGTTTTACTTTCCGCAATTTACTTTAACGCACAATACTTTTCTTTCTTTAATTTTAAGTTTTTACTTTTCAGTAATGAGGAGGGTAACTACCCTTTGCTGGGGTAAAAGGTAAAATTTTTATTACTAATATTTAGATTAATCTCTTTTAATTATCATATATAAACTAGTTAAAACCTGACTTAACGAGGATATCGCCATATTGGTCGGTTGGTAATTATTTAAATTGGTTTTAACCTGACTAAACTGGATACCGCCTCATTGGTCGGTTGGTAATTAATTATTATTTGACTTAATCTGGATACCGCCTAATGGCTGGTTCGTAATTATCATGCAAAGTTCATATATTATATTAAGGGAGATATCTAAAATAGAAGTAATAAAAGTGGATTTTTTTACCTTAGCATTTTCTTTTATTGTACTTTTCTTTATTTACTTTTCAACAATTTACTTTCAGCATTTACTTTTCAGCAATTTACTTTCAGCATTTACTTTTCAGTAATTTACTTTCAGCGTTTACTTTTCAGCATTAATTTTCAGTATTTAATTTCAGCATTTACTTTCTGTCATTTACTTTTCAGCAATTTACTTTACAGTATTTTACTTACGTCTTTTATTTTATTTAAGTTTTTTCTAGCCCTAGTTATGTGTCGTAACTAAGTTAGTTATCTGGGGTTGTGATGAATTCTAATATCACGGTTTATAAGGGGTTATTTTATAGTTTGGGTAATTTAAAGGTTTACTTATTAAGTCTTAAGCTTAATGCGTCTTGTTAATTGGCCACTAATAAGATTGATCTGGTAAATCTAAAATAAACTGATAAAGGAATTTTAGGTTTCAACCTTAAACTTAATAGCCAACGATCTTCCTTGAGGATAGATAACCCTTTAATAGATTTTCTTCTAGGATAGACATATACCTGTCGGGCGGGGGTAGCCATAATTTGAACTTAAACTTAAGGAATCTAGGTAATTTGGTTGACATAGACATATGGTTCAATTGGGTTATACTGGGTATTTGCGTTTGACCATCGATAGAGGCTTTCGCATAATTTAGTGTTCCAGGTGAGTAAACTGATATATTACACAATAATGAAATAACCACTTCATCTTTAAAATGATATTGGAAGATTCAGAACCCTAGATAGTTTCCTAATATTGAATTATCTTAAACCTACTTTCGCGCAATTTTATTTACTTGTTTTTAAATTCAAAATCATCACCATTTCAAATCAATCAATCAACCTGTTAGATACTAGTAATCATTTCACCTCATAAAAATAATAGATTAGGTATTAAGTCCTCGTGGGATTGATACTTTTTATACTACTTGAACGATACGTGCGCTTGAGTTATACGCGTGTGATTACGCACCGAAATTAGGTAGTACCTGGGGGAAATGCAATTGAAGATCCTAATGCCAATATCAGCAACTTCCTGGAAGTTTGCGGTACTTTCAATTACAACCCAGCAGCTGAAGAAGCAATGAGACTGCGGGTTTTTCCATATTCTCTGAAAGACAGAGCTAAAGCTTGGCTACATTCACTACCAGCAGGTTCCATCACAACTTGGAACACTCTAGCCACCAAATTCTTTGCAAAGTACTTTCCACCAGCCAGAACTGTAAAGTTGCGAAATGACATCACATCCTTTGTGCAACAAGATTCAGAATCCCTTTGCGAAGCTTGGGAAAGATTCAAAGATTTACTCCGGAAATGTCCTCATCATGAGATCGCAAAGTGGCTACAAGTCTAAACCTTCTACAATGGACTTTCTGGACTAATGAGAACTACAATTGATGCTGCTACTAGAGGAGCATTAATGGCAAAAGGAGAAGATCAAGCCTGTGACTTAGTCGAGGAAATGGCTAACAAAAATTCATTGTGGCCAACAGATAAGAGCATGATTCAACGAATTACAGGAATTTATGAAGTTGGAGCAAATACAGCATTAAATACCAGGCTGGATCAGATATGCAAATGCCTAGAAACACTTAGCACGCAAGTTGTGAACATCGTTGGAACCACAAGTTCACCATTGGAGGAGCACCAGAACCAATTCAACATATATAAATGGTGAACTACGTCAACAATTTCAACAGACATGCGTATAATCCATATTCCAACACCTACAACCCAGGGTGGAGGAATCATCCCAATTTTTCATGGAGCAACAATTCAGGGCAAATGAACAACCCACCACCCGGATTCCAGCAACAGAACAAAGGCCAGGAGCATGAAAAAGAACCAGGGATAATAGAAGTGTTGGCCCAGTTGAATAAGCAAGAAGCAAAATATGATGCTTTAGCAGCTATGGTTCAAAATCAAGTGGCATTGAATCAAAGTCATTCAGCTTCTATCAAAGCACTGGATAATCAAATGGGACAACTGGCCAATGATCAGAGTTACAGACCACCAGGTACTCTTCCCAGCAACACAAAGCCAATTCCAAGGAACATTGGAAAAGAACAATGTCATGCCATCATATTAAAAAGCGGTACTGAAATCAACAAAGATGTTGGAGCCAAAACAACTGCTGAGGAAGTTCCAAAAGAAACAAAGCAATAGATGGAGGAAAAAGAATCAAAGGAAAAATAACAGATCACTCCACCTCCACCTTTTCCTCAACGTCTTCAGAAAAACAAACTGGACAAGCAATTTGCTCGATTCTTGGAGGTGTTCAAAAAGATGCATATCAACATTCCATTTGCAGAAGCGTTGGAACAAATGCCCAGCTATGCCAAATTCATGAAAGACATTCTTTCACGAAAGCGGAGATTGGGAGATTACGAGACAGAAATATTATCAGAAGAATGCAGCGCTATCATTCAGAGGAAACTTCCTCCAAAATTGAAAGATCCTGGCAGTTTAACTGTTCCTTGCATCATAGGAGAACATAACTTTGGTAGGGCTTTATGTGATTTAGGTGCGAATGTTAACTTGATGCCTTTTTCTATTTTCAGGAAACTGCAGATTGAATAAACAATGCCCACTTCAGTCTCACTACAACTTGCTGATAGAACGCTCGTATTTCTGAGAGGTGTAGTTGAAGATGTGCTGGTCAAGGTCGACAAATTCATTTTCCCAGCAGATTTTATTGTCCTTGATTTGGAGGAAGACGCGGACATGCCAATCATCATCGGGAGACCATTCTTGGCTACAGGTCGAAACATTATTGATGTACAAAAAGGAGAACTAACCATGAGGGTACAAGACCAATAAGTAACATTCAATGTTTTCAAGGCCATGAATTTCCCAGATGATGAAAAGAAGGAATAATGTTTCAGACTTGATGTGATACAAAGTACCATTCAGAACTCCAATGCAATGCAAAGTTCTAATGACAAACTTAAATAAAGTCAATTGTCTGTGGAGCCTGAAGATAAATCGTCTTTTACACTGAAAAAGCCAATTCTTACACTACATGCAACAGAAGAGAAAGAGTTCCACCAGCTCAACGAATTGGAGGAATTTCACCATCAGCCTTTTGAGGATGCCAAATTGTATAAAGAAAAGGCCAAGAAGAGACAGGATGAGAAGTTAGTGAGCATACAACTGGAACCAGGGCAGAAGCTACTATTAAACAAATCGAGGGTGAAATTCTTCCCATGGAAGCCAAAATCACGGTGGTTAGGTCCATTTGTGACCAAGGTTTTACCAGACAAAGCCGTTGAGATACATGATCCTGACTCCAACAAAACTTTCAAGGTTAAAAACAAGCATGTTAAGCACTACTGGGGAGAATCATTTGAGCGACAAAAAGAAAGTGTCACACTTTCAGATCCAGCTTAACATTCGAGAAGACACGTCTAGCTGACGACGTTAAACTTAGCTCTAGCAGGGAGGCAACCCATGCAATTTGTGTATATATTATGATTTGGTGTGATTTAATTTGGTGTGTTTAGTTTTTACAGATTAAGACATTTCACGATGGAATAAGATCTCGCAAATCTTCATAAGTAATTTCCTTCTCTCCCTCAAAAATCTCTAATGAAAGTTTACAAAGCTCGTTTGGAATGGATGAGATTACTAACAATCAAAGCTATTCCTACTGACATTCGTTGGATTATTGAAGCACGAGTCTGATTGGCAGGTCAGTCTTCTAACTCTTTTATTTCACATCTGCCTGGTTTAGGAAGGAGCACCTATGCTAAAAAGAGAAGAGCCAAAAGAATGTGTGTTTGTTATAAATGTGCTCGTATGTTTTGTGATACTCGTTGTCATTCTTTAGGAATGGTGTCTGATAACCGCGAAGATAAGATTAATTTCATTAGGGATGGCTTGAGTAAGAAGTCTTTGGATGATATATCTAAGACTCTTGAGACGCATCCCAGTGGATATGTGTATCACGAAATTCGTGTGTTATATGCACAATTCCAAAAGGAAAGACAACTGTTAAGTCTCAGGAATCTGACTCAAAAAGACCCTGTTTGCCAATTTATAACAAAATTGGGTGGGAAGATTGTCCCTGACACATAGACGTCAATCAAGCCGCTACTTTTCTTGTACATATTATATCTCTTTGTCTTTTCCTAATAATTGTGATTTGTTTTGTTGTTTTCTTTTATTTTCTCCGACAGGATCCAGACCTTTTTGAGTATCACGATTTATTTTACTCTTAACTAATAATTGTCATTTGGCAGGTACTAGTGCTATTATTTTACTCACCCTTTTCAGGTATTATAAATTCAACTCATCATTGCACTTTTGAAGACATCCAGAGTAAAACATGGAAGCCACTTCAAGAAGACGAGTTGAAAACATCTGTGTGTTTTGCAGTACTAGTGTTGGTGTTAAGCCACAATACGTAGAGGCATCATAGGAATTGGGTCGAGTCTTAGCTGCAAGGAATATGTATTTAGTATATGGCGGAGGCAATCTTGGACTTATGGGGATCGTTTCAAAAGTTGTACAGGAAGGAGGCAGTCACGTTTTGGGAATCATCCCAAACCCTTGGCAGAAGCAAATCTTATTGGACCATCAAATAGAGAGGAACTGATGGTGCCAGGTATGTCTGAACGACTGGTAGAAATGATTAACTGTGCTGATGCTTTTATTACTTTACCAGGTGGCTTGGGTACATTGGAGGAAATTTTTACAGTATTATCTTGGGCGAACCTGAACCTACACCAGAAATCGCTTGGACTGTACAATGTTGAAGGATTTTATGATTTTCTTTGTGTGTTTCTTGATGATGCCCGGAGAAATGGGTTCGTGACAAAACCTATGAAAGAACTCCTCTTTATTGCCAGAACTGCTCCGGATCTAATTGACCAAATCTTGGCCTATGAACCACAAATTGACCATATCCTTTCAAAGATAAATTGGTCTGATTACGATCGTGGTAAGAGGCGTCAGATTAATCTGAATCTTAACCTTTAACTTTTCGTGTAGCATTTCAGTTAACCAGGTACTATCTTCTAAACTCTTCTTCTACTGTTTAAGACATTGGGGACAAACTCTTCTTCGTTGGGTAATCGAATCACGGGTCCGATTAGCAGATGAGTATTCTGATTCCTGTAATTCTTATTGGCCTGGATTTGGAAGAAGCACATATGCAAAGAAACGTAGAGCTAACCAAATTGGTGTTTGTTACAAATGTGCACGCTGGAATTGCAATACTCGTTGTCGTTCTTTAGGAATGGTGTCTGATAATCGCGAAGATAAAATTAAATTCATTAGGGATGGCTTGAGTAAGGAGTTTGCAGATAAATTATCTTCGACTCTTGAGAAGCATCCCAGTGGATATGTTTATATAGCCATTCGCAAATTACATACACAATTCCAAAAAGAAAGACAACAGTTAAGTCATGGGAATCTGACTCAAAAAGACCCTGTTTGCCAATTTATAAGAAAATTGGATGATAAGCTTGTCCGTGAGGCATAGACGTCAATCAAGCCGCTACTTTTCTTATACATATTATATCTCTTTATCTTTTCCTAATAATTGTAATTTGTTTTGTTGTTCTCTTTTTATTTTCTCCGACAGGATCCAGACCTTTTTTACTATCACGATTTATTTTACTGTTTAACTAATAATTGTCATTTGGCAGGTATTAGTGCTATTATTTTACTCACCCTTTTCAAGTATTATAAATTCAACTCTTCATTGCACTTTTGAAGACATCCAGAGTAAAACATGGAAGCCACTTCAAGAAGATGAGTTGAAAACATCTGTGTGTTTTGCGGTACTAGTGTTGGTGTTAAGCCAAAATTCGTAGAGGCAGCACATGAATTGGATCGAGTCTTAGCTGCAAGGAATATGCACTTAGTATATGGCGGAGGCAATCTTGGACTTATGGGGATCATTTCAAAAGCTGTACAGGAGGGAGGCAGTCATGTTTAGGGAATCAACCCAAAACCCTTGGCGGACACAAATCTTATTGGACCATCAAACGGAGAAGAGTTGATCATGTCAGGTATGTCTGAACGATTGGTAGAAATGATTAACCGTGCTGATGATTTTATTGCTTTGCCAGATGGCTTGGGTACATTGGAGGAGATTTTTACAGTGTTATCTTGGGCAAACTTTAGCATACACCAGAAACCGCTTCGACTGTACAACGTTGAAAGATTTTATTATTTTCTTTGTGTATTTCTTGATGATTCCCGGAGAAATGGATTCGTGACAAAACCTAGGAAAGAACTCCTCTTTACTGCCAGAACTGCTCCGGATCTAATTGACCAAATCTTAGCCTATGAACCACAAATTGACCCTATCATTTCAAATATAAATTGGTCTGAGGACGATCGTGGTAAGATGCGTCGGATTAATCTGGATCTTAACCTTTAACTTTTCGTGCAGAATTTCAGCAAACCATGTATTATCTTCTAAACTCTTCTTATACTGTTTAAGACATTGGGGACAATGTCTCATTTGGTTTGGGGGAGGGAATTAGTGGTCAGTATCTTGTTTTTAGTGGTGTGTTGTTTTTATTTTTAGTCCAAAATTTTTCGAAAAATACAAAAAAAAATTTCAAAAATTACAAAAATGTGAAATTGGTAAGAGATAGCTGAGTAAGGAGTTTCCACTCCTGAGACGTATCTCAAACCTAATTCGGAACAAGTTAATTTTTTTTTATTTCATTTTGAATTATTTAATTTGTGAATTCTCCATAATACTGACTAAAATGAATCTTCATATGCTCAGTTAGCAGGTATTATCAACATGCATAGTAACATACGGACATGAGCTATAATTGAAAAGTTTGTAATATTCAGTGCTTTAGTTTAATTGGAGGAAGCATCTCAAAAAGTGATGGAGTAAAAAAAACAAACAAACAAACACGTTTGAGATCCGAGTTATTAAGTCTGCAAGGGTGTTTTAACACATAGTGCCCTAAAGGCAACTGGTTTTGGACTCACTGGCCCAAAACTCGCTACATGGATCAAAGATGCTGCAAAAATATATATATCTGAAGTATAAGTAATTAAGTCTGTAGAGGTGTCTTAACACCTGGTGCCCTAAAGCCAACTAGTCTGGGAGCCACCGACCCAACACTCGCTACATAGATGGAAGATATTGTATATAAATAAATAAAAATCAAAAATCAAAGAAAAAAATCAGATAAATTATTTTATTGCTGCAAAAAGGTGTGAATTCTAATAAAATTTAGGACAAAAATATTACTCTCTTATCAACTGCAATTGTGACTATTGTGGGCAAAAATGAGTTGATTAATATTTTTTCGGTTGTGCATATGGAGAATAGTAAATATAATCGGAGAATTTACTTATTCAGTAATTTAGAAAGAAAGAAAACAACTAGTAACTTGGAGTAGAAGTTTCAGCTGATTAGTCACTAACTTATTTATTCTCTTTTCTCTTGTCTTTTTTTTTTGTGTGCATTAGTTTTATTATCTTTTTACTTTTGTAAAACGTTTGTGGGTATCGTTGATGTAAGCCCTCACGATAGTATAACTCGTCCACTAGGGACACCTAGGGGTTTAAAGGTTTGTTGCATATGCTAAATGCAACCGTGATCCCTACGAAAGTGGCTTAGTTTAATTTTAATTGTTTCTTGTATTTTATTTTGTTGTTTTCCTCGAGGACTAGCAAAATGTTAGGTTTGGGGGTGTGATGAGCGGAAAATATATCAAAATTTACCGCCCCTTTTACTTAATATTTTGTTTAGTTTCTCGGGTTTGATGAACGTTTTGATGTGTTTTAGTTTATTTTGGAGATAAAATAATATTGGGACACAATGAAATCATTTAGGACGAAATTTGGGTCAAATAATGGATTTGGTGGATGATTTAATGGAGGCAAAATTTTGCCTATAAATACCAAGCCATTTCATTTGTAAATTCATACTTTCTTTTAAGGATTTCCTTAAGAATACTAAGAAGATTGTATCTTGTTTGTTTATTTATAGCTTTCAGTAATTAATTTCCGCTTTCGCACTTTCTTTTCTTTACTTTTCAGTTTTTACTTTCCGCAATTTACTTTTACGCACAATACTTTTCTTTCTTTAATTTTAAGTTTTTACTTTTCAGTAATGAGGAGGTAACTCCCCTTTGTTGGGGTAAAAGGTAAAACTTTTATTACTAATATTTAGATTAATCTCCCTTAATTATAATATATAAACTAGTTAAAACCTGACTTAACGAGGATACCGCCATATTGGTCGGTTGGTAATTATTTAAATTGGTTTTAACCTGACTAAATTGGATACCGCCTGATTGGTCGGTTGGTAATTAATTATTAATTTGACTTAATCTGGATACCGCCTATATGGCTGGTTGGTAATTATCATGCAAAATTAATATATTATATTAAGGGAGATATCTAAAATAGAAGTAATAAAAGTGGATCATTTTACCTCAGCATTTTCTTTTATTGTACTTTTACTTTATTTACTTTTCAGCATTTAATTTTTAGTAATTTACTTTCAGCAATTTACTTTCAGCATTTACTTTTCAGTAATTTACTTTCAGCATTTATTTTTCAGCATTTAATTTTCAGTATTTAATTTCAGCATTTACTTTCCGTCATTTACTTTTCAGCAATTTACTTTTCAGCATTTAATTTATGTCTTTTATTTTATTTAAGTTTTTACTAGCCATAGTTATGTGTCGTAACTAAGTTAGTTATCTAGGGTTGTGATGAATTCTAATATCACCGGTTTATAAGGGGTTATTTTATAGTTTGGGTAATTTAAAGGTTTACTTATTAAGTCTTAAGCTTAATGCGTCTTGTTAATGGCCATTAATAAGATTGATCTGGTAAATCTAAAATAAACTTGACAAAGGAATTTTAGGTTTCAGCCTTAGACTTAATAGCCCACGATCTTCCTTGAGGATAGATAACCCTTTAATAGATTTCCTTACAAGATAGACATATACCTATCATACGGGGGTAGCCATAATTGGAACTTAAACTTAATGAATCCAGATAATTTGGTTGACATAGACATATGATTCAATTGGGTTATATTGGGTATTTGCGTCAGACCATCGACAGAGGCTTTCTCATAATTTAGTGTTCCAGGTTAGTAAACTGATATATTACATAAAAATGAAATAACCACTTCATCTTTAAAATGATATTGGAAGATTCACAACCCTAGATAGTTTCCTAATATTGAATTTTCTTAAACCTACTTTCGCGCAATTTTATTTACTTATTTTTAAATTCAAAATCATCACCATTTCAATCAATCAATCAACCTGTTAGATACAAGTAATCATTTGACCTCATAAAATTAATAGATTTGGTATTAAGTCCTCGTGGGATCGATACTTTTTATACTACTTGAACGATATGTGTGCTTCCATTATACGCGTGCGATTACGCACCGTTCAGATAGCCGATCTCATAGGCTACTAACGGAGATCCGTCTGCTTGGTGTATCACATGGATGCATGAGTTGCTCATGTTCATCGAACTGACCACCGAAAGTTTTCATATGGAGTGTTTATCCCATGTGTCTGTGAGAACTTTCATGTATCGATTATATGACTAGTCCCTTGACTTGAGGTCTTTACAATATTATGTGTGGATCAAATAACTTTGACATTCTCCTTCCCCGGTTCAAAAGATCCGGTTATAAGGGTATGATTGGGTCATTTGTTGAAACACATGAAGTTTGTAAAGATACAACAGAGAATCACCACTCTCTTAGATAATATTTTCTTATAAGAGTTGTATTCCAGTTCATGGGTTGATATGTGTGATCAGTGCTTGAGACTGTGGCCACAGCAGAAGAATCATGTGAGATTCTTGGGTTAACACGATTCATGACACTATCAACATCATACATTTGACCATATGGGTAGACACTTTCCATACCCTAGGTCAATAGGTGGGGATACATTGAGGCGATGGACCGTATCATATGTAAATCGCATACAGAATGAGTATATATATCTTTCCTTCTCATTTGGGGGTCTTGGCATGTTGCTAGATGTCAACCTTGGTCATTGAAATCGAACGGCCATCTGATCGGAGGATAATTTATATTCGATTAAATTATCACTATTCATTTCATGTCCAACTTGAGGGGAACCCAAAAGGTCACACACAACAAAGTCGAAATCAATGGTTAACAGTGCACAGTACAAATATAATACTATATATGATTGTTGTAGGAATTGTTTATAAATGGTTCAAAGTGTTTAATTATTGAACAGATCATTTAAAAATTTTGAACAGCTCTAAAGCTTAAGAGTAAACCACTGATTTTGAGGATCCTTAAGTCTAATTGACTAGAGGAACCTCGAGTTAAAAATTTTGAGGTATTTGCCTAGGCTAGCACCAAGGGCAAAATACCCGTGCACTCAAGGAGTAGTCTTGCCGTTGAGTTTTGGCCTTGGTGTGTGTATATTTGGAGGCCACACACTTGGGTGGCTCTTTGGAATGTGGAAGAGCTTGCTGAGTTCGAGAAAAGCTTGTAGATTGGAGGGAGGACTGAAGGAGTCTACGATTCAAGTAAGTCTTTTTCTTTCTTTATTTTAATTAGAGTTCTTATGATAGTTAGCATGTTTAGGCTTATGTTCTTTGCATGTTTTATGTGTTTTATGCTTAGAATATATAGTAACATGTCTAGGCTTGTAGAATAATCAAAACAAATGGGTCTTGGAAAAAGGGAAAACGGCATAATAATTTTAATTTTCCGCTTCACACACGCGGCCGCTTCCCAACAGTGGTATCAGCGCGCCATTTTTGTTTTGATTAGTTCTCACTCGTTTGAACTCGAAATTGGGTTTTTAAGAGCGCGTTGGAAAGCTAACACCCTGAAATTAATTTTAGGCACAAGTTTTGCATGATTTGGTTAAGATTTGAATTGTGAAATTGCATTTAAAGTTCACGCATCTGCAGGAAAACGTGAATAATAAATTTATTTGAATAAAATAAAATGCAATATCATAATTAAATATTAATCAAAGTTAATTAATGCCTAAAATAATTCCAACATATTAAAACTCATATGCTTGATAATTCTATGTATGATTAGAATTGGCATGATTATTTTAATGTGCAAGCATCTAGAAACTTTGTAAGAAATAGAGAGTGTATTGCTTATCCCTTAGCTAATTAATTATTATGTGATAAACTTAGAGATTTATTACCTTTAAGGCTAATAAATATAAATCACTTCTTTATAATAAAATACATTATAAAAGATACAAGTGGATTGGGACCATGGGGTTAATAAAAATTTACAAACTAAAGTTAATTTAACCAAAGGTATTACTAGACTTAGATAATGATTTGGTGTCTTCCTTCACTCACTACCTTTTTATAGCCAAAAGGAAAAGCTGTGAAGACATATAGATAATCATTTACTCAAAGCTTACCTTAAAGCATATTTAAAGTGTTGGACTAATTTGGAGGATCTATTGTTTATTCATGTCACCAAGGAAATAATAGCCTAAGAGGTAAGGGTATTTAAGAGAGTTCGCTCCACCCTCCCTCTGGGGAATTTTCAATGGAGGATCCATTTGACAGTTATTCACTTAAACTTGCTAAAATCCTCAATAAAAATTTAAGTCTAAAATTTGCCTCTCATTGTAAAGTATAGAACCAAAGGGCTTAAACCGTATTGGCAGCACTAGGCTTTACCAGGCTGACCAATACCAATTTGTCCCTCAATCGTACTATTGACAATGGTTTGACTTTTCTGAGTCATAAGACGCAGCGACCCTTAGACGTGGTCTTATAACTTAGTGGCAAAGATTGGGTGTCCACAAGGACTAGCATAAGCTATGGCATGTTTGATTGTCCAACCCAATGATCAAGAAATTGTGATTTATATCATAAATTGGTTGGGAACCTACCTAATTATCGTATTTTATAACGACCGGCCCTAGTCGAAGTTATGAAATGATGATAATGTGATCCTTGCCCACAAGAAATCCATCATATTGGGGTTGATAAGATTTGCTTAAAATTTTAAAACAATTGAGTGGGAGCAACTTCATAATATTAAAAGCCAATGTTATTATGAAACATTAATGAAAACATATTCCTAATTTTAACATTTTCTCTTAACATGTGGGTTAAAATATTTCACAAACATTCAAATGGCAAATAGAGTATCACTTCGTTCCATCTTTGATGAGCATAAGCTCAAAAGGGACAACTACAATGACTGGTTTATAAACCTTAAAATTGTCTTACGACAAGAAAATATTGTCTATGTTCTTGAAAGACCATTTCCCACTAAACCCGCAGAAGATGCTGACCAAGATACATTTGATGCTTGGAATAAACATGTCGATGATGATGAGCAAGCAGTTTGCATAATGCTTGGCTCTATGTCGGACGAACTTCAGAAAGCTCACGAAGATATGGATGCTCAAACCATCATCTTTCACTTGAAGGAGTTATATGCAACTTTCGTTCATGCCGTGAGATTCCAAGTGTCATGTGCCTTATTCCAAACAAGGTATAAGGAACGATCTGTTAGTGGACATGTGCTTAAGATGATTGGCCACATTGAAAAATTGGCCAACCTCGGGTTCATCATGGATCATGAGATAGGTCACTATCTAATTCTTCAATCCTTACCAAAAGAATTCTCTAACTTTATTATGAAGTTTCTGTTGTACAATTATGACCCATAGCATCACTATTTGTACAGAACATGGTGATGTTGTACAAATTAACTATGTGACAAAGGAAATTGCTCTTTTATCATTTGTAATTGGATTACCTGGATATATAAATGATAAAAGTCCTTATGATTAGTTCCAGATTAATAAGATATGAGACAGTATTAATCCACAAAGGTTTAATCATTAAATATCTCTAGTCGTAGTATTATCAAGACTGGATATCGATAATGCGGAATAGGCTAGTATTACACTTGTACGTGTTATTGAAGTGTAACGGCATAGTTCTCATATATTTGTGTATTGGATACTCATGTGAGTATAATAGGAGGTTCTGGTTATCGATGGTACGGAAACAGCTTCGCTCTGGATAGACCCCTCGGAATCCCATTGGTAGTATGACTATGTTTCTATGGGAATCCGAATCAGGGTAGGTGTTTTTGGTCTTAACCTGAGACTTGCATCGCTAATACTTACGACAATCAATATACTTTGGTTTTGGTCGTCCAGGGCTTTAATAGGTTCTGTGTACACCTCTTCTGGGTATACTGAGAATCGTAGTGTATTAGGTGTGATGTCAAGATGGAAGTATCACTTCAGTCATATGGAGATGATGATCACACAGAGATACGGAACTGGTACTCTAAGTGCTATAGCCATCGGGGATGTATGACTTGGTCATGACTTTCCGATCATAAAGAGACTAGTTGCTAATGATCCGATATATGCTTCGTACGGGGCAGACATAACTCCAGTCCCAGGCCTTGAATGTGACATCTGATACTGGATCGTAATACGCAATACTACTTATATTACGCCTGACAAAGATCTTGCATTCAGTAGAAGAATATTTCTGGAGAATTGGGTAGGCACGGTGCTTTGCTAGAAGCCACCAATGTCTTTTAAATCGGTAAGTACGTGGTACCGGGTACGCACGTGTTCGGGTAGTCCGATGACCATATTTACTGCCAACATATCCATGGATCTCTTGGGTCGCATCTCAAAGATTCACCGATGATGTTTGACTCGAACAATATTAATCTGGGATTAATTAAGAGAGATAATATTAATCTGGGATTAATAAAAAGAGAAAATTAATCTGGGATTAATTACGGCAAGAATTAATCTGGGATTAATTATAAGAGAAATAATTAATCTGGGATTAATTGCGTCGAGAATTTATCTGGGATTAAATTCGTCGAGAGGAGAGAACGCGATTAATTTGGAATTAATCGGTAAAATAAATTTAATAGTTTAATTAGATTTTACTATTTAATGTATTTAATTGGGCTAAATAATATATTAGATATATTAATTGAAATTGGATTTCAATAGGAAATTAAATTGGATTTTAATTTTAGCGAACGAATTAATTTGGAATTAATTCGCGATAATTCGTTCGCGATTTTCGTAATAATTTTACTTGGTATTATTATTTAATTAAATTGGATTTAATTATATCGCGATGGAAAATTTGCTTAATCGGATTAAACGAATCCGAGCCCGAAGTGTGTTGAACAAGCCCACTTAAATTTTGAATTTAAAGTAAAACCCATTTTACTCATATCATTAGTCATTTTGATGATTGATATGAGTGATGAGTTTTGATGGTATCTTATAAAACACTCAACATTTAATTTTGTAAATTGATCACTCTCTCCCTGGCACTTGGCACTTGGCACTTGGCACTTGGCGGAATGGCCTTAAAAGGGCTATTGGCCGAATGGCCATTCATTGTAGTAGGCCGAAATGGCCATGACTACCAGCAGGCCGAAATGGCCATAATTTTTCATTGGCCGACAAAAGCATAAAGAGCCACTGACTTCAATTTAAATATTGCCTTTATTTTAGAAATAAAAAGCAATAGGCCACAGCTTTTCATTGTTATTATTTATTGGCGCATTTAATGCTGTATGAAAGATAGGGTTCTCTTTTCAAGAAAACTCATCGCTCTCTGTAACTTTTGAAGGGAAAAAAAAATGGCTCTCTTTCTTTTTGGGAAAAATATCGTGTGACCTCTGGCTTCTTTCCTTTTAAAAGAATACATTTGGCCTCTGTTTACGGCTTGGCCGAATGGCCTTGCATCAAAAAGGGGCGATTGCCTTCCTCTCTTTCGGGCAAATTTGTTGATAGGGATACTTACCCAAGAGCTTGGAAGCTTCAACATCCATGAAAGTTTTGAACTCAAGACGATCAATGTAAGTTTTCCGCAACTTATTTTTTATTATTATTCACACAAGAATCACGCTTAGAGATCCCGTGGCATGTCTAGGACACTAACAGTGGTATCAGAGCGAGATCTAAGCATGATTTGGATTCTAGGGTTTGTAAACTTTAATTTGAGATTTTATGCTTGGAGTATATATTTTCTTAAATTGATGGTTTGGTTGAGCTTGTATGATGTTTAATTGGATTTGTACATCATTGATTTTGTGATAAATTGATTAGATCAAAAATCCCCAAAATCCATGCTTGGCCGATTACTACCCTATGAGAGCTCATGGTTAATTTTGAATTAGACAATTGGATATGTTAATTCTTATGAAATTGAATATTAATTATTGATTTAATTAGATTGAAATCAAAATTGGATGTTAATTTCATGTATTGCCGTGAGTATGAAGCATGTTGGTAGATTGATTGTGCTTTAATTTGTGTTGGACATAAATTAAAAGTTAAGCATGATTAATTAGATTAATTAGTGTTTTGGAAATACTAGATTAATTAATTAATTGTGTTAATTGCACTTTAATTGAATTAATATATAATTTGGAATAATGTATTAATTTAATTTGTTGTATTTGGGTTATTGGGTTTGGTTGGGCCAAATTTTAGTCTTGGATTATATTTGGGCCTAAACCATTTCCATAAAGTCCAAAATATGACAATTGGGCCTTTAATAATTTATTTGGGCCTAATGGGCCAAAATTGATTCTATGACATATGGTGATTCCTAAATGGGCCAAGGTTTTTGGGTTTGATCCATAATGACCAAAGCCCACGCCTAAAAAATTAATTAAAAGCCCATTAGACTTTAATTGAATAGTATTGGATACCAATTGGGCCTTTGAGACCCATTAAGATTGGATTTGGAATCCAAGTCTTTAAGGCACATAAATAAGTGTAATTATTTAATTTGGAATTAAATATGAATTAGTATTGGATACAATTTAAATTGGATTTATAATTGTAGTTCGATATAATTCAAGAATACTTACTTTGAGTATTTATTCTTAAACGAGTTTGACTCGCGCAAATCAAATCGTTGTATGAACATTGGATGGTCATTAATCAAAGATTAATTAATTGGATTAGATTGATTGATAACATGCTTTGTGTGAATACTTGGATATGTATGAATAATGTATATCAGATGGATATTAGAAGGATGAAGGCAATTTTGGAAATTGTTGTAATAAATTTAGAATTTATTAAATTGGACCTGTGTGTCCAGCCTATTACCTCTTTTCTCATTGTATTTCTCTTCTCACTTATTCCCCTCAATGTAAATTAGGTTTCTTTAGAAGTGTTATGTAATTGGGTAGAAGTAAGAATAGACCTAGCGGGAGAGAGGAAAGAGAGAGATTTGTTTTAGGAATAAATTGTATTATATATCCATCCGTATATCATTATTAATTTATTTCGCGCCTTATTATGCTTTTAGAATGCATGCTTAAGGGTGTATGATGAGACCTAATTAAAGATAATAAATTGGTTGCCAATTTACGCGAAAAACCCTCAACAAATATTAAGCGTTTTCCTTCCATTGAGTGATTCATTCTCAAGATCCAAGATTGGCATTGGTTTGTTGGCCAAAGTCAAGACCTTTGTCCATCGCGGATGTGTTTGAATCATGAAGGTTTTGTTCCATATCACATGTCTTGTCCAAGTTGTGATTTGTTGGCCAAAGTCAAGATCACTTCTTGTCTATCGACATCGATTACGAAGTTTTCCAAAGTCAATGAGTCCCGCTTAACTGGAATCATTAAGCTTGTTGTGCCAAAGCCAATGCTTAGTTGATTCAGAGGTAAAGGTTAGGGAATATATTGGATATATTGGCATATATAGGATATATGTATCGGACTTGGAGGTCCACCTACTGAATCTAGGAATTGTATGGGATCCAATTGATATTAGAGATCTACCTAGTTAAGTTTCATACAACTTGTTGGCCAAAGTCAAGGTTGTGTGTTATTTAACGGGATCCTAGCCCACTAGGAAACTAGGTTTCCCGAGTACTCCACAGAGGGTTAGAGGCTCGCCGAAAAATAGTGGGAGGCAAGTATTAAATTTACAATTTCGTTTAGATACTTGCCAATACGCGTTCATTTTATTTTTCGTCATTAATTTTAAATATATTAGTTGGACTAATATTCAATTGTTGTTTTAATTAAACAGTTGAACTGTATTCAAACTACTTCATTTGTGGTTGGTTATATAATTGGATTATAGTAATCAATACATTTGAATGTAACCAATGTAATTGTAGTTGATTATATAGTTAGACTATAGTAATCATTATATTTAATTATACCTGAAATCATTGATTGGATAGTCGGACTATAGCAATCAAGATGACTGAAAGATTAGCGTCAAAGGACATAATCCTGGGGAAAATATCTTTAACGACATTAATTTTCAGATTGGGAGTAGAACCTCTCGAGCATGAGCCCAAAGTTGAGCGAATAATAGAGCATGAGCTTAGGAAGACTCATTGTGATGATAACTTTAGTGCTCAATTCGTTTTGCACAGCTAAAGCTTCTTAAAAGGATATATATCCCAAGTTGTCTGCCTAAACTGTGGCAAACGGGGTCACTAGAAGTGTGACTATCGTATGGACAAGGCAGACATGAAGGAAGTGAAGGCGGGACAAGGTTCCGGCTTCAAGAATGTTTGTTATAAATATGTTCACTACTGGTTTTAAAATTCGATTTTTGATACTAGATGTGGTACATGAATAATGTACTGATGTGTGGGATCTGCTGATAAGCAGGAAACTGGCTTCAGATGAGATCGACCTACAAGTCGGAAACAGGACGGGAGTCGCTGTTTTGGCCGTAGAAACCTAAGTTTTGGAACTGCCCTTTGGGCATGTACTTAAACTAGGAAACTGTTATAATGTATCTAGTTTGACTAGGAACATTATCTCTGTATCTAGTTTAACACGTTGCGGGTTTACCTTTGTATTCGAGAACACAAGGTGTTTTGTTTATAATGTTGATAATGAGATTTACACATTAGATGTGAATAACAGCATTTATATTTTGAATAAAAATGAATCTCAAACATATAATATGACAAACTAATAGCTCAAATTGAGTAATCTAATGAGACTTATTTGTGGCATTGTCATCTGGGATGCATTAACAAGACTCGTATATCCATACTTTCGAAGAGTGGATACTAGGACGGATTTGATTCTGATTCAAATGATGTCTACGAATCTAGTTCATTAGGCAAAGTGCCTAAAACATCTTTTACTTGGTAAAAGAGCAAGTGTCACCGATCTGTTTGCCCTTGTTCATGGTGACGTAAGTGGGCCCATGACTAGCTAGGCTAGAGGTGGATATGAATACTTCGTAACCTTTACGGATGTGGCATCGCGTTATGGTTATGTGTATCTTATGGAACACAAGTAAGAAACTTTTGAGTAATTCAAAGAGTTTCGACACAAAGTAAGAAAATAGACTGGTAAAAGTTTTAGAACATTGTGGTCAGACCATGATGGACAATACTTAAACAGATGAGTTGTTCTGAGGTACCATTTTTCTTCTGAGGATACGCACTAAACAGTGCAATACTTATTTTGAATAAGGTTCCATGAAAATCTGTTAGACATACTGTAGGCATTGCATTTTCACATGTGAAACCCGATGATGAGCCTCATTTTGAGGCACTACCTTTTGAGTCACGAAAGCCGCGGAAAACGAATATCGGAAGGGGAAATTCAGAATAAACAAGCTCACTGTCTTCGTTGGTGCTGCGTTCGTTACTTCGTTTGAACGGAAAACAGATTGTGGGCGTTCGTGTCGCGTTCGAGGGAGCGTTCGAACGGTGTCGGTAATTCTGGTTTTGCTGCTAGCCTCACACCCAACCCATTTAGCTCCCCAAAGCCCATAAAACACATCCCAAATTAAATAAATAAATATTAATTTAAATATTAAACATTAAATAAAATATTTAAACCATTTACCAATTAAATAAAATATTTACCCAAATTAAACAAATCACATACTAAATCAAAATAGAAGATATGCCCAATTAAAATCAATCCTAACCAATTAAAGCCAATCATATATTTGACTTCCTAATCTAATAAGATAATTACCAATATAAAATATTTGTATTCCTAAACCAACACAAATTAAATATTACAACTTCCTAATTTAAAATATTTTGTCCCCCGTCAATCTTGTGTATACCTTTCTCATCTCTCCTAATTTGGAAAGAGGATCTCTTCCTTGTGAGTCAAGGTGAAACCCTAGACATCTTCTATATAAACAACCCCTAACCAAAGCCATCCTCTCCTTGACACAACCTAATCATGCCCAAGGCATAGAATTCACACCCAAACTCTCTCGAAATCTCTCTAGACTCTCTCTACACACCCGAGACTAAACAAAAGAAAAACACACTTGACATATACACAAAAAGAGAACAAAAGAGCCCCAACCATCTCCTCCATAGCCGAAAACCACCTCCGTAAACCCCCCCACACATCACCGAAACAGCCACCTACACAGCAGCCCTCCACCACCGAAAACTACCACAAAAAACCACACTGTATTACACGCCCAAACAGCAGCAAAATCACCTTAACAGCAGCCCAAATCCTTAAAAAACAGTAACATAAAAACTGCATAGATAATCTTAAAAATAATCACATATAATTGCACTAAGAACCCACACAAACTTGGAATAGTTTATTGAAAACGTTAAAAACAGGTGGCCCGTGCAGTGAGCAGCAAGACAGAAGCCGAATAGGAGCATAACGGAGTTCGAACCGCAAGCAAAACAGCCAAGCAGTGAGCTAGGACGCTGAACCAGTGAACCAGAAAAGTTGCGGAGCTGTACCCCTTCCGATCTTCGTGGAACGCGAGTCCGAGAGACAGCTTAAAAGGTTAGACCTGAGGGTATCTTTCACACTTGTTTTCTTTTTCCGCATTATTTATTAAGTATTACTTGTATGATTGTCATGTTGGAATGCATGTTGTGGTCTTTGAGTAGATAAACATGCATGAATTATGAGATGTAATATGTTGTGGGTATTGGATGAATGAGAGATGTGTCAACTCTCGCGGTATATCGGATGGAAACCCGGACATAAATTTCATAGCCGATTCCGAATGGACGGTAATATGATCTGTACTCGGGCCACAACTCCACGTACCGCTTGGGTAAACGGCACCATCTTTCTTTTGTTGTGTTGCTTTTGTTTATTTAGTTTTCTTTACTTAAATTCAATATGTTGTTTAGTTATGCATGATTCAACCAAGCGCATGGGCTTAGTGAGTTAGTCCAAAGGTCCTCCATTTGGGAGACAAAGAGCCGAAAAGGCCACCTTTGTGACACTACTTCACCGCGCCGGTTGGTGTGTGTTCGGTTGGATGCGAGATACGTTCAATCGGGCATACTTAGTTTGATATTATTATCTTTATTTTCGTATGCATAATTCAATCGAGCGCATGGGCTTAGTAAGTGTGATGTGAGATCCCCTATGGGGAGGGGCTAAAAGCCCTTTACCACGATGCTTTGCCGCGCCGATTGATGTGTGTTCGGTTGGATACAAGATACGTTCAATCGGGCACACTATGTCTGATATTATTTATTTCATGTGTTGTGATGTGACGCGCATGAGCTTAGTATGTTGGTCTAAAGGTCCTCTCTTTGAGAGATCAAGAGCCCCAAAAGGCCACCTTTACGGCAGTACTTCGCCGCGCCCCTTTATTTTGTTGCTTATGTATCGCGTCCCATTTCATGCATCAGGTCTGTTCTCGTTCGAACGCGTTTACGAACGCAACTCGAACGCGCATGCTTTTTTGCCTTATCATGCATCAGGTCTCATTTCCGTTCGAACGCGTTATCAAACGCCATATGAACGTGAGCATTCTGTTAAGTTTGCGTTCGAACGTGTTAGCAAACGCTATACGAACGTGAGCATTCTGCTTCGTTTCCGTTCGAACGCGTTAGCAAACGCCATACGAACGTGAGCATTCTGTTTCATTTCCTTTCGAACGCGTTAACAAACGCCATACGAACGTGAGCATTCTGTTTCATTTCCGTTCGAACGCGTTTACGAACGCTACACGAACGCGCACACACTGAACTGAGTCCTCTTCATTAGATTTCATGCATACTTTTCATAGTAGCTATCTCCACATGTATAAATGCAAATATGTTAATGTATTACAATTCATATGCTTGTGTCATGATAACATTTGAGTATTATTTCTTGCGGTATATCGGATGGAAACCCAGACGTAAATTCCGTAGCCGATTCCGAATGGACGGTAGTGCGGTCTGTACTTGGGCTACAATTCCACGTACCGCTTGGAAAAATGCCCATATGTGTGCTTGTATGGTTAATATGTGTGCTTGTGTTTTCCTGAATGTGATATGCAAATAAAGTTGTATGTTCGTTGCTATCTCGATATATGTTAAGCATGCAATTTTAAATGTGAGATATATGTGAAACGCGTACATAAGTGTTATTTTGCATATGAGAATTTAGAAGCATGATACTCTTGGAAATAAGTGTTACTTAAGCTTGATAAAATTATTACATAAATCCTTTCATTACAAGTGACATGAGTAAGGGACCATTCCGAACCCAACGGTTTGAGGTCTTCCCTTGTGAGGGGTGAGTGCGGCCTTAAATCTTTGTCCCGGTTCACATCGGGTGGCGACTCCATGTTATTTAGTCCTTCCCAACTAGGCCGTGAGCCTAGGAACGGCGTCGCCCAGGTTCTGTTGTCTACACATACTTCATATTAGATATGAACAGGAAAGAAACCGGGTTTCTCATTCCTAAAGGTTTGGGAATGTTGGGCATACGTTTGGATGATACCAAACTAGAACACAAATCGGATAAGTGCCTATTTGTAGGTTGTCCTAGGGAAACCAAAGTATAGTACTTATACAACTCACAAGAGCACAATGTAATTGTTGCTCTCCATGTGGTTTCCTAGGAGGAACTCCAATATGCAGTGGTAAGTGGGAGGAAAGTAAAACTCGATGAAAATCAGAGTAATACTGTTCCAGACACCGAGTCCTTACGGAACACAAATAGTTCATCAGGGATGAAACTATACCAATAATCTTCGAATACACAAGAACTGCGTAGGTCGGAGAGAGTCAGAAAACAACCTGGGAGGTATGGGTTTCTGATCTCACCTCATATAGACCTCAATCTAATTGAGGAAGACAAACCGGCTACGTATGAGGAAATGATACAAGGTATCGACTCCTTTTATGGCAAAGTGCCATTAAGTCCGAAATGGATTCCATGTATATCAACCATGTTTGGATACTGGTTGATGTACCAGAAGGCATTCTGCCTGTTGGTACTATACGTGTCTTCAAGGAAGACATAGATGGATGGCAACATGCAAATGTACACAGCTAGGCTTGTACAGAAAGGGTATCGTCAATGGCATAGTGTCGACTATAACGAAACTTTTTCACATGTTGCCATGATTAAATCTATTTGGACAATGCTTGCTATAACTGCATATTTCGTTTATGAAATATGACAAATGGACGCCAAAACCGCTTTCCTTAACGGAAACCTTTTGGAGGATGTTTGTATGCAACATCCTAATGGTTTTGTCATGCCAAAACATGCAAACAAGGTTTGCAAGTTAAATCGATCCATTTATGGATTGAAGCAAGCATTGCTTTCTTGGAACCATCGTTTTGATGTAATCATAATGGTATATGATTTAATTCAAAACGAATATAATTCTTGTGTATATAAGAAGGTTAGTGGGAGCGCACTGACAATGAATAAATTATAAGTTGATGATGTATTGCTTCTAAGCAATAACATTCCCATACTAAAATCGGTGAAAGCTGGGCTTTCATGAAAAAATCTCCATAGAATACCTGGGAGAAGCAGACTTTATTCTAGGAATAAAGATCTACTGGGATAGATCTAGAAAGCTGCTGACACTTTCTTAGTGTTTGTACATTTTGATATGTACATGACCTGAAGTCTCATATGCTTTGAGCACACATAGACACAATCAGGCCAATCTAAGTGATGGTCACTAGATTGATGTAAAGAACATCCTTAAGTATCTTGGATGAACTAATGATGCTTTCTTTAAATATGGGGAAGGAGAACTTGAGGTAACTAGGTTCACCGCTGCAAGTTTCCAAACCGATAAAAACGACTGTAAGTCGTAATATGGGTACATATATAGTTTGAATAACAGAACAGTGAGCTGAAAATCTTCCAAGCAATATACTGTTGCCGAATAAACAACAGGAGTGGAACATTGCTGCAGCTGAGGCAGCAATAGAAGCATTTTGGATCTAAATAATCCTAATTAGATTAGGAGTAGTTCTGTTAGCTGTTGGGCTGGGCTACAGCACAGGCTAAAGAATCACGGTCTCATCAATGATCCAAGTATGTACTTCAACTAATTCATCTGATTCGTTCGATCATACATCATGGCGATGTGATGATCGAATAAATCGCATCAGATGATAATCTTGCAAATTCGCTGACGAAATCTGTTTCTCAGCAGAAGTTTAATCGACCTGTACATAGTTCAGGTGTTAGATACTTGAGTGATTGGCTATAGGCCAAGTGGGAGATTGTTGGACAATTATGACCCATAGCATCACTATTTGTACAGAATATGGTGTTGTTGTACAAATTAACTATGTGACAAAGGAAATTGTTCTTTTATCATTTGTAATTGGATTACCTGGATATATAAATGATAAAACTCCTTATGATTAGTTCCGGATTAATAAGATATGAGACAATATTAATCCACAAAAGTTTAATCATTAAATATCCCTAGTAATAGTATTATCGAGATTGGACATCGATAATGCGGAATAGGCTAGTATTACACTTGTGCGTGTTATGGAAGCGTAACAACATAGTTCTCATATATTTGGGTATTGGATACTCATGCGAGTGTAATATGAGGTTATGTTTATCGATGGTACGGAAACAGCTTCGCTCTGGATAGACCCCTCGGAATCCCATTGGTAGTATGACTATGTTTCTATGGGAATCCGAATCGTGGTAGGTGTTTTTGGTTTTAACCTGAGACTTGCATCGCTAATACTTACGAAAATCAATATACTTTGGTTTTGGTTGTCCATGGCTTTAACAGGTTCTGTGTACGCCTCTTCTGGGTATACTGAGAATCGTAGTTTATTGGGTGTGATGTCAAGATAGAAGTATCACTTCAGTCATATGGAGATGATGATCACACATGGATACATAACTGGTACTCTAAGTGCTATAGCCATCGGGGAAGTATGACTTGGTCATGACTTTCCGATCATAAAGAGACTAGTTGCTAGTGATCCGATATGTGCTTCGTACGGGGCAGACACAACTCCAGCCCCAGGCCTTGCATGTCACATCTGATACTGGATCGTAATACGCAATACTACGTATACTACGCCTGACAAAGATCTTGTATTCAGTAGAAGAATATTTCTGGAGAATTTGGTAGGCACTGTGCTTTGCTAGAAGCCAACCATGTCTTGTAAATCAGTAAGTACGTGGTACCGGGTACGCACGTGTTCGGGTTGTCCGATGACCGTATTTACTGCCAACATATCCAGGGATCTCTTGGGTCGCATCCCAAAGATTCACCGATGATGTTTGACTCGAACAATATTAATCTGGGATTAATTAAGAGAGATAATATTAATCTGGGCTTAATAAAGAGAGAAAATTAATCTGGGATTAATTACGGCAAAAATTAATCTAGGATTAATTATCAGAGAAATAATTAATCTAGAATTAATTGCGTCGAGAATTTATCTGGGATTAAATTCGTCGAGAGGAGAGAACGCGATTAATTTGGAAATAATTGGTAAAATAAATTTAATAGTTAAATTAGATTTTACTAATTAATTTATTTAATTGGGCTAAATAATATATTAGATATATTAATTGAAATTGGATTTCAATGGGAAATTAAATTGGATTTTAATTTTACCGAACTAATTAATTTGGAATTAATTCGCGAGCGATTTTCGTAATAATTTTACTTGGTATTATTATTTAATTAAATTGGATTTAATTATATCGCGACGGAAAGTTCGTTTAATCGGATTAAACGAATTCAAGCCCGAAGTGTGTTGAGCAAGCTCACTTGAATTTTGAATTTAAAGTATGGCCCACTTTACTTACATCATTAGTCATTTTGGTGATTGACATGAGTGATAGGTTTTGATGGTATCTTATAAAACACTCAACATTTAATTTTATAAATTTATCACTCTCTCCATTCATTGTAGTAGGCCGAAATGGCCATGACTACCAGCAGGCCGAAATGGCCATCATTTCTCATTGGCCGACAAAAGCATAAAGAGCCACTGCTTCAATTTAAATATTGCCTTTATTTTAGAAATAAAAAGCAATAGGCCACAGCTTTTCATTGTTATTATTTATTGGCGCATTTAATGCTGTATGAAAGATAGGGTTCTCTTTTGAAGAAAACTCATTGCTCTCTGTAACGTTTGAAGGAAAAACAATAATGGCTCTGTTGACAAAGGAAATAATGTCACCCTATAACAAAATCACCCTAAGACCAAGAAAAGAACGAAGGAAGGAAGGACGATAGAGCGAAGAGTGATGAAGAGTCGAGACGACCGAAGAAGCGGTTAGGACGAACATGCATGATGCAGTTGCTTCCACAATCGCAACAGTTGGACAATTTTCTCTCCACAACCAAGCAGTTGAGACGCACAACCCAACGGTTGAAGGCACGATCCAGCAGCTGCAGGGAAATACTGGGATTGCCCAAGAAGTTTATAAGTCTCACTCAATCCACGATCAAGCAGTTGAGACCCACAACCCAACGGTTAAAGGCCCGATCCAACAGCTGCAGGGAGATACTGGGACAGCTCAAGCAGTTTACAAGTTTCACTATAAAAGCTCACTCGGACAAAGAGAAAAAGACAATCAAATGAAGACTCAAACGAGCAAATTTTTTATCTTTTTGTTTCTATAACTTTTAGGACTATAATTTGTGTGCTTGCGCCCCTTGGAGGCTTATTCACTTAATCAAACACCCCTTGCTGGGACTTTGTCTCAGGAGGTTTGAACCTTACACGTTTCTCTTTCTTCTTCGTGCACAAAAATCACGCAAACAGTTTTTGGTGACCACAGTGGGAGAAATTGGTGTAAATAGTGGAGATGCCTCTAAAAAGAAACGCTCAAACTGGCTCGTGCACGGAGGAAGGAGGACTGGAGCAAACCAATCAGCCACACGTTCCAGCCGTAGTCGGCCATTTCGAGGGTCTTGCAGACGCTAGTCGATACGAACCTATGAGGGAGCTCGGCCCTAACGCGGTACGCGCATTTTTCGTTGAATTCACGCAGGATGTTGTCGAACAAGTTAGGCTTCAAAATCCGCATGTCATAGACAAATTCGTATCAATTAAAAACTCACATTACGAAAACATGGCCAAACATCTAAGCTCGTTAAATGAATTAATGGCCAAATGTGTGAACGGCGGGACAGCGCTGCCGTGGAACACGCCCCTCCCTGCACCAAGCAGTCAGGAAGCTGGCCCTAGTAATATTCCTGCGCAAGGGACCAACATCCCTACGGTTCTCAGGGGAGGAATAAGTCCTGGGGGGAAATGGCTACATTAAGTATTCACTCAATCAAGTGACAAGTTTTCAAAAAACAAATAAACATATACCATTTTTCTTTTCCAAAAAGTCAAACCATTAAAGGCTACAACCACTACCATCGACTCCCATCACTATTCACTCAATCAAGTGACAAGTTGTCACATCAATCAAAGTGACAAGTGATTTGACACTTGATGTGACTTGCAGGCCGCACTTGAATTCGAAATGTGAGTGTACTCGCAAACACTCCCGGGCTCGGGTTCGCTAATTCCAAATAACGAATATTCCGTTGCGACGCAATTAAATAATTATGCCTAGCAAAATCACAATTCACATCGCTTACAAATTAATTCTAAATTAACTCGTTTACCTGAATTAAAATCTAATTTAAATTCCGCATCGAAATCCAATTTCATATATATATCGAATATATTATTTTATCGATTAATTCCAAATTAATCGTTTTCTCTATTTAATTAATATTTTATCCCAGATAAAATATCTCTGTAATTGATCCCATATTAATTTTCTCTCTCATTTAATTAATCCCAGATTAATAAAGTGCGAGTCATACGTCATCGGTGAATCTTCGGGAAGCGACCCATGAGATCCCCGGATATGTTGGCAGTAAATCCGGTCGTCGGACAATCCGAACACGTAAGTACCTAGTACTACGTTTATACCGATTTACAAGACAAGGTTGGCTTCTAGCAAAGCGCCATGCCTACCCAATTCTCCAGAAATATCCTTACAGGAATATGTGATCTATATCAGGCATAGTATACGTAGTATTGCGTATTTCGATCCAGTATCGGATGTCATGTGCAAGGCCTGGGGCTGGAAATATGTGTGCCCCGTACGAAGCACATATCGGATCTCTGGTAACTAGTCTCTATAATCGGATAATCATGACCTAGTCATATTATCCCGATGACTGCAATACATAAGAGCACCAGTACCGTATCCTACGTGATCATTATCTCCACTATGACTGAAGTGATACTTCCATCTCGACATCACACCCAATACACTACGATTCTCAATATACCCAGAAGAGGCGTACACAGAAACCTGTTAAAGCCCTGGACGACCAAAACCAAAGTATATTGATTGTCGCAAGTATTAGCGGTGCAAGTCTCAGGTTAAGACCAAATACACCTACCCTGATTCGGACTTCCATAGAAACATAGTCATACTACCAATGGAATTCCGAGGGGTCTATCCAGAGCGAAGCTGTTTTCCGTACCATCGGTAAAACACAACCTCCTATTACACTTGCATGAGTATCCTATACCCAAATAAATGAGAACTATATCGTTATGCCCTCACAACGCGCACAAGTGTAATACTAGTCTTTTACGCATTATCGATGTCCAATGTCGATAATACTTTGACTAGGGATATTTAATGATTAAACCTTTGTGGATTGATACTGTCTAATATCATCTCAATCCATGAACTAATCATATGGACCTTTCATCATTTATACATCTTGGTGAGCTAATCACAAATGATAAAAGAGCAATTTCCCTTGTCACATAGTTAATTTGTGCAACAACACCATGATCTGTACAAATAGTGACGTTATGGGTCATAATTGTCCAACAATCTCCCACTTGGCCTATAGCCAGTCACTCAAGTGTCTTACACCCGAACTATGTACGGTTCGCTCAAATTATTGAGAAAAGACTTTCGTGAGCGGATTTGCATAATTATCATCTAATGTGATTTATTCGATCATCACATCGCCACGATGTATGATCCGAACGAATCAGATGTATAATTGAAATATATATCTGAATCGTTGATGAGACCATTAATTCTTTAGCCTGTGTTGTAGCCTAGCTTAGCTGCTAACAGAACTGTATCTAATCTAATTAGATTTATTATCAATCCAGAAGGCTTCTATTGCTGCCTCAGCTGCAGCAATAATCAACTTTTGTTGTTTATTCGGTAACAGTATCTTGCTTGGAAGATTTTCAGCTCATTTTTCCGTTATTCAAACTTTGTAGTACCGTTGTTACGACTTATAGTCGTTATTATCGGTTAGGAAACTTGCAGCAGTGAACCCAGTCACTTCAAGTTCTCATTCTCCATAGTATAAGAAAGCATCCTTAGTTCATCCAAGATACTAAAGAATGTTCTTAACATCAATCCAATGACTATCACTTGGATTGGCCCGATTGTGAATCCATATGCGCAAAGCATATGAGACACCAGGTGGCGTACATTTTTCAATGTACGAGTTCTCGGAGAGTATTAACAACCTTTAGATCTATCCCAGTAAACCTTTATTCCTAGAATAAAGGTTGTTTCTCTCAAGAATTCTATGGAGAATTTTCATGAAAGCCAAGTTTTCACCGATTGTATTTATGGGAATATCGTTTCCAAGAAATGACATATCATTATTACTTAGGACATTCACTGTCACTGCGCTCCCACTAACCTCTTTATATACACAAGAATCATTTTCGTTTTGAATTAAATCATACACCATTATGATTACATCAAAACGATAATTCCAAGAACTCAATGCTTGCTCCAATCCATCCATGGATGGAATTACCTGCAAACCTTGTTTGCTAGTTTTGGTACGACAAAATCGTCAGGATGTTGTAAACATCCTCCAAAAGGTTTCCTTTTAAGGAAAGTGATTTTTGCGTTCAGCTGTCATATTTCATAAATGAAACATGCAATATTAGCAAGAATTATCCTAATGGGTTTACCGTGGCAATAGGTAAAAGGTTTCATCGTAATCGACACAATGTTGATAACGATACATTTTCGCTACAAGCTTAGCTTTGCACGTTGGTATGTTGCCATCCATGTATGTCTTCCTTGAAGACTTATATAGTACCATTAGGCACAATGCCTTTCGGTACAACAACTAGTATCCAAACATAGTTGGTATACGTGGAATCCATTTCGTATATTATGGCACTTTGCCATGATAGGGAGTCGATACCTTGTATCACTTCCTCATACGTAGTCAGTTCGTATTCCTCAATAAGATTGAAATCTTTATGAGGTGATATCAGAAACCAATACCCCAGGTTGTTTTCTGACTCTTTCCGACTTACGTGGTTCTTGTGTATTCAAAGATTATTGGTATAGTTTCATCCCTGATGAACTATTTATGTTCCATTAAGGACTCGGTGCCTGGAATAGTATTACTCCGATTTTCATAGAGTCTTACTTTCCTCCCACTTACCACTGCATATAGGTATTCCTCTTAGGAAAACCGCATGGTGAGCAACAATTACATTGTTCTCTAGTGAGTTGTACAAGTACTATACTTTGGTTTCCCTAGAATAACCTACATTTAGGCACTATTCCAATTTGGGTTCTAGTTTGGTATCATCCAAACATATGCCTAGCATACCCAAATCTTCAGGAATGAGAAACCCAGTTTCTTTCATGTTCATATTTAATATGAAATCTGTCTAACAGATTTTTTTGGAACCTTATTCAAAATAAGTTTTGCACTGTTTAATATTTATCCGTTGAAGGAAATGGTAGCTTAGAGCGACTCATGATTAACCTTATCATGTCCAACAAAATTCGGTTTCTCAGTTCGGACACACCGTTAAAATGACGTGTTCCGTGAGGAGTCCTCATTGAAAGAATACTATACTCTTTCAAGTATTTGAGAAACTTATTTCTCAAGTATTTTCATCATGGTCTAACCGTGACAGTTTTAATACTTTAGCCGATCTGTTTGTTAACTTCGTGTCGAAACTCTTTGAAAGTTTCTGATCCGTTTTTCACAAGAAACACATAACCATAACGCGATGCCACATCCGTAAAGGTCACATTCATATCCACATCTAGCCTAGCTAGATATGGGCCCACTTGCTTCATTATGAACTAGGGCTAACAGATCGGTGGCACTTACACTTTTACCAAGTAAAAGGTATTTTAGACACTTTGCCTAATAATCTAGATTCGTAGACATTATTTGAATGGAATCAAATTTGTCCTAGTACCCACTTTTCAAAAGTGTGGATATACGAGTCTTGTTAATTGTGTTCCAGACAACAATGCCACAATTAAGTTTCAACTGATTAATTCAGTTTGAGCTATTAGTTTGTCATGTTATACGTTTGAGATTTATTTATATTCAAAATATAAATACTGTTATTCACATCTAATGTGTTTATCTCAATATCATCTTTATATAATAAAACACTTTAGTGTTCTAGAATATAAAGGTATATCCGCAACAGATTATACTCTGATATAGAGATAATGTTTCTAGTCAAACTAGTTACATTTTAACAGTTTCCAAATTTAAGTACGCACCCGAAGGGTAGTTCCTAAACTTAGGTATCTAAGGTTAAAACAACGACTTTCGTCCCATTTTCTATTCGTAGATTAATCTCAACTGAAGTCAGTATCCTGCTCTCAGCAGATTTTGCACATCAATGTGTATATATGTACCACATCCAGTATCTAAAATCCAATTTTAATACTAGTAGTGAACATATTTATGACAAACATATTTGAAGTCGGAGCCTTGCACCGTCTTCAATTCCTTCATGTCTGCCTTGTCCATACGGTAGTCACGCTTCTGTGTCCCCGTTTGCCACATTTTAGGCAGACATCTTGGGATATGTCCTTTATCTTCCCAGAAGATTATAATGACTTTGCCTTTACCCTTTTCCACACCCCAGAAGCTTTTGGCCAAGCCTTGGCCTTCTAGAATATCGAAGTAAGATGCGCCTTGCGCTTCATGCCTTAATGCAAACTTTGGCTTGACTCCTTGAGTATAGCCATTAACTCTCCAAGAGTTTACTATTGCAATTTTAGTACTTATAAGATCTTATAATAGATCTATGAAGATCATTCAATTTCATTATCATACTTTAATGATCTAATCCTTAGTTCTGACTAAGAAATTAAGAAGTCTATTTGGCAAGCATATTAGATTAAGCACTAAAGTTATCATCACATGAATCTTCCAAAGATCATGCTCCACAATTTACTTAACTCCTGGCTTAGGCCTAAGATGTTATTTTATCAAATAAAGTAACTTCTTAGTTTTCAGGACTATCCTGATATTTTATTCCCAATTTGAAAATTAAAGTCGTTTAAATACATTTTCACCCAGGATTATGTTTTAAACACTAATCTTTCAATTATCTTGATTCGAATAGTCCAACTATTTAATCAACGATTTTAGGTACTATTTATTATAATGATTACTATAGTCCAACTATATAATCAACTATAATTTAAATTAGGTTAAATTCAATTATATTGATTACTATAATCCAATTATAAAATCAACTATTAATTGAATAGTTTGAATACAGTCCAACTGTTTTATTTAAAACAACATTAAATATTAGTCCAACTAATAAATAATTTATTTGACGAAATATTTGAAATGAGCGCATATGGCAAGTAACTAAACGAATATTGCAAATTTAATACTTGTCTCCCACTATTTTTCAGCGAGCCTCTAACCATCTGTGGAGTACTCGGGAAACCTTGTTTCCTAGTGGGCTAGGATCCCGTTAAATAACACACAATCTTGACTTTGGCCAACAAATTGTATGATAATTAACTAGGTAGATCTCTAGGATCAATTGGATCCCATCCAATTCCTATATCCAGTAGGGGAAATCCAAGTCCGAAATATATATCTTATATATGCCAATATATCCAATATATTGCCTAACCTTTTTCCTCTGAATCAACTAAGCCTTGGCTTTGGCATAACAAACTTAGTGATCCCAGTTAAGCGGAACCCATTGACCTTGGAAAGCTTCGTAATCAAAGTCGATGGACAAGAAGTGATCTTGACTTTGGCCAACAAATCATAACTTGGACAAGAAACCAATATGGAACAAAGCCTTCATGATTCAAACACATCCTCGATGGACAAAGGCATTGACTTTGGCCAACAAACCAATGCCAGTCTTGGATCTTGAGTAAGAATCACTCAATGGAAGGAAAAATGCTTAATATGATGTTGAGGGTTTTTCGCGTGCAAATTGGCAACCAATTTATTATCTTTGTTAAGGTCTCATAATCATGCACCCTTAAACATGCATTCTAAACACATAATAAGACATATATAAATAAATAATAATGATATGCGAATGGATACTTAACACATTGTTCCTATAACAAATCTCTCTATTTCCTCTCTCCCGCTAGCACAAGTATTACTTCTACCCGATTACATAATACTTCTAAAGAAACCTCATTTACATTGAGGGGAATAGGTGAGAAGAGAAATACAAAGAGTAAGGAGGTAATAGGCTGGACACGCAGGTCCAATTAATAAATTCTAAATTTATTACAACAATTTCCAAAATTGCCTCACCCAACTAATATCCATCTGATATACATTATTCATGCATCGCAACCATGTATTCACACAAGCATGTTATCAATCAATCTAATCCAATTAATTAATCTGATAATTAATGACCATCCAATGTTCAAACAACGATTTGATTTTGCGCGAGTCAAACTCGTCTTGCGAATAAGTACTCAAAGTACGAATTCTTGAATTAAATTAAACTACAACATTAAATCCAATTTAATTTGTATTTAATACTAATTCATTATTTAATTCCAAATTAAATATTACACTTTATTAACGAACCTTTACGACTTAGATTCTAAATCTAACAGTTACGGGTCTCTAAGCCCGATTAACATCCAATGTCAATTTAATTAAAGTCCAATGGGCTTTTAATTAATTTCTAAGGCATGTACTTTTGGTCAATATGGGTCAAACCCAAATACCAAAGCCCATTAAGGAATCATCCTTATTTGCCAAGAAATCAATTTAGGCCCATTAGGCCCAATTAATATTAAAGGTCCATTTAAGTCATAATTGGACTTTATGGATATGGTTTTGGGCCCAATTGGATCCAACCAATTTTCCTAAACCCATCTTGGTACAACCAAGCCCAATAAGCTCAATTACAACTTCTAAAGCCCAATTTTCAAAATAGGCCCAATTAATTAAATTACCAAATTCCAAATTTTATAACTTAATTAACTTAAGTGTATAGCCATAATTAATCACCCAAATTAATATTTCCAAAACATCAATTAGCCTAATTAATTATGCTCATTAACATCAAAACATGTCCAACAAATTTTAATCAAAAATCAAACCTATTTCATGCTAGTAAGCTCTCGGTATTTTGGGGATTTTAATGTCCAATTCGGTTTCAATCCAATTGAATTACAAATCAACATTACCGAATCGTTTCAAGTCATCCAATGATCAACGAAACAAAAAATACCAAAACCGTTAGGGTTCATGAAGATTCGGCCAAGCCATCCAATTTGGGAAAAATTTGTCCAATTCAAAATTCATCAAATTGACAATGCATAACACCATGTTATCATAATTTAAGCATACTCAAACAATCAATTTCACTCAAACATGCTCAAATCAATTTTGCCCAATTTTAACCCTAAAAAGTTTCATGCTCAATATTGGCTCTAGATACCATTGTTGGGTTTCTCTAAGGTCCCATGGATCAATTTAAAGCAATGAAACAACATGTGAATACTCGAAGAAGTTGCGGAATACTTACATCGATCGGTTGAGGCGATGCGTCGAAGAACAAAAATCTTTTTCTCCCTCCAAGATGGTTCGGCAGTGAGCAGATTTTGGATCCCCCATTTTCAGCCATGAATCAACCTCCAAGCTCCAAGCTTTCGTGATGTGATTCCAAGCTCACAAGTGCGTTTCCCTATCACATTCGCAAGACTCTAATGTGTGCTAGCACTCTTGATTTTGCAACAAAATCATCACATTTCTTCTCATTGGCTCTCGATTTTGACCAAAAAATAGAAGAACAAATTGCCCCTTTGGGCGAGCGAGAGAGGAGAGAATGCCACCTTGGCCGAATGGATAGAGGGAGAGAATGAGTGAATTGGTTGGTTGTTACCAAAAATTGTATTAGTTAATTATTTTCAAAGAACAAATAAACATATACCATTTTTCTTTTCCAAAAAGTCAAACCATTAAAGGCTACAACCACTACCATCTACTCCCATCACTATTCACTCAATCAAGTGACAAGTTGTCACATCAATCAAAGTGACAAGTGATTTGACGCTTGATGTGACTTGTGGGCCGCACTTGAATTCGAAATGCGAGTGCGCTTGCAAACACTCCCGGGCTCGGGTTCGCTAATTCCAAATTAATGAATTTTCCGTTGCGACGCAATTAAATAATTATGCCTAGCAAAATCATTATTCACGTCTCTACGAATTAATTCTAAATTAAATCGTTTGCCCGAATTAAAATCAAATTTCAATTCCGCGTCAAAATCCAATTTCGTATAATATATCGAATATATTATTTTATCGATTAATTCCAAATTAATCATTTTCTCTCTTTAATTAATATTTTATCCCAGATAAAATATCTCCGTAATTAATCCCAGATTAATTTTCTCTCTCATTTAATTAATCCCAGATTAATAAAGTGCGAGTCATACGTCATCGGTGAATCTTCGGGAAGCGACCCATGAGATCCCCGGATATGTTGGCAGTAAATCCGGTTGTCGGACTATCTGAACGCGTAAGTACCTAGCACTACGTTTATACCGATTTACAAGACAAGGTTGGCTTCTAGCAAAGCGCCATGCCTACCCAATTCTCCAGAAATATCCTTACAGGTATATGTGATCTATATCAGGCGTAGTATACGTAGTATTACATATTTCGATCCAGTATCGGATGTCACGTGCAAGGCCTGGGGCTGGAAATGTGTCAGCCCCGTACGAAGCACATATATGATCTCTGGTAACTAGTCTCTATAATTGGATAATCATGACCTAGTCATATTATCCCGATCACTGCAGTACATAAGAGCACCAGTATCGTATCCTACGTGATCATCATCTCCACTATGACTGGAGTGATACTTCCATCTCGACATCACACCCAATACACTACGATTCTCAATATACCTAGAAGAGGCGTACACAGAACCCTGTTAAAGCCCTGGACGACCAAAACCAAAGTATATTAATTGTCGCAAGTATTAGCGGTACAAGTATCAGGTTAAGACCAAATACTCATACCCTAATTCGGACTTCTATAGACACATAGTCATACTACCAATGGAATTCCGAGGGGTCTATCCAGAGCGAAGCTGTTTTCCGTACCATCGGTAAAACACAACCTCCTATTACACTTGCATGATTATCATATACCCAAATATATGAGAACTATGCCGTTATGCCCTCACAATGCGCATAAGTGTAATACTAGTCTTTTATGCATTATCGATGTCCAATCCGATAATACTCTGACTATGGATATTTAATGATTAAACCTTTGTGGATTGATACTGTCTCATATCATCTCAATCCAGGAACTAATCATATGGACCTTTCATCATTTATACATCTTGGTGATCTAATCACAAATGATAAAAGAGCAATTTCCTTTCTCACATAGTTAATTTGTACAACAACACCATAATTGTCCAACATAAAAAGGTCCAAAATGTTCTAGACCGATTGCAGCAATGGGTCAGATACATGCACACGAAGAAGGAATTAGCAAAATGAACTAAGGCCATGAGCTAAAGGAAAATGGGGAAAGACTTACCTCCCCAAAACCAGAACTGGAAGGCCGGTCCACCAATGCCTCAAATGCCTCAGTTTGTGGCTGCAATAATTCCTGCTGAGATGAAGGATTTGAGGATGATGGGTGCTGGGGGACAAGGGCCAGCGGCCATGCGGTTTGAGGAGAAGAAGGCCGAACATGAGAACTTTGTAGTAAGATAGGAGACCCAGCCCGAGAGGGCGATAATTGTTCAGAAGCGGCTAACATTGGGACCGTCGAAACAGGAGCTGCGGGAGAAGCAATCATGAAAGCCGGAGAAGACGGTTGTTCATGCATAAAATGTTGGACATTTATGACCCATATCGTCACTATTTGTACAGATCATGGTGTTGTTGTACAAATTAAATATGTAACAAGGAGATTGCACTCTTATCATTTGTGATTAGATCACCTAGATGTATAAATGATGGGAGGTCCTTATGATTAGTTCCTGGATTGAGATGATATGAGACAGTATCAGTCCTCGAAGGATTAATCATTAAATATCCTAGTCAGAGTATTATCGAGATTGGACATCGATAATGCATAAGAGACTAGTATTACACTTATGCGCATTGTGAGGGCACAATAGCATAGTTCTCATATATTTGGGTATTGGATACTCATGCAAGTGTAATAGGAGGTTGTGTTTTACCGATGGTACGGAGAACAGCTTCTCTCTGGATAGACCCCTCGAAATTCCATTGGTAGTATGACTATGTGTCTATGGAAGTCCGATATCAGGGTAGGTGTATTTGGTCTTAACCTGAGACTTGCACCGCTAATACTTGCGACAATCGGTATGCTTTAGTTTTGGTCGTCCAGGGCTTTAACCGGTTTTGTGTACGCCTCTGCTGGGTATATTGAGAATCGTAGTGTATTAGGTGTGATGTCAAGACGGAAGTATCACTCCAGTCATAGTCGAGATGATGTCATGTAGGATACGGAACTAGTGCTCTTAAGTACTACAGTCATCGGGATGATATGACGAGGTCATGTTCATCCGATTATAGAGACTAGTTACCAGACATCCGACATGTGCTTCGTACGGGGCAGACACATTCCAGCCCCAAGCCTAGCTCGTGACATTAGATACAGGATCGCATTACGCAATACTACGTATACTACGCCTGACATAGATTATATATTCTATTAAGAATATTTCTGGAAAATTGGGTAGGCACGGTGCTTTGCTAGAAGCCAACCATGTCTTGTAAATCGGTAAGCACGTGGTACGAGGTACGCACGTATTCGGATAATCCGATGACCGTATTTACTGCCAATATATCTAGGGATCTCTTGGGTCGCTTCCCAAAGATTAACCGATGACAGTTGACTCGAATTAGAATTAATCTGTGATTAATTAAGATGGAGAAAATTAATCTGGGATTGATTGAGGTATTATTTAATCTGGGATTAAATGTGTTCGGAAGAGAGAGAACGCGACTAATTTGGAATTAATCGGTAGAATAAATTTAATAGTTAAATTTCATTTTTCTATTTAATTTATTCGTATGGCTAAAATTAATATATCAGATATATTAATATGAATTGGATTTCATTACGAAATTAAAGTTGGACTTTAATACGAGCGGACGAATTAATTTAGAATTAATTCGTAAACGGCATTCGTAATATATTTACGAGGCGTCGTCATTTAATTAAATTAGATTTAATTATTTAGCGACGGAAATTCGTTTAATTGGATTAAACGAATCCGAGCCACGGCAAACATTCGTAGAATCCATTTTAATTTTGAATTCAAATGTGGGGCCCACTTCACATGTGGTAGTTGGGAGGGTAGTTGGCATTTATGCCAAGCCACCAACCATCCAACCACCTTGTAATGGTTTTGGTAAAACCATTTACCCAACCACCTAGTTTAGGTGAAAAGGGTAAAAGGGATTTTACCAAAAGCCTTCTCTCTCTCTTCACTTCCAACACAACACTTGGAACAAAATGAAAAACCCTAAAATCCTTTCATCATGGGCGTGAACTATAGCCATCTCTTCTCTTTGATTTTGTTGCAAAATCAACAAAGCTAGCACTTCATGGAATCAACTAAGGTGATAGGGAAACCAACTCAAAGCATGGAATCAACACAAATGAAGGATCTTAAAGATCTTCTTCTCAAAATTTTATAAGCCTCAAATCCATTCATGTAAGTAATTTCGCAACTTATTTTGAATTTATGAACACCTTTTCTTGCTTATTAGATCCTTGGCATGTTCTAGGAACACTAACAATGGTATCAGAGCCAATTTTAAGCATGAAAATTTTAGGGTTCATGAGACTAAAATTGGGGGCTTTTATGTTTTGAGCATGATTCTTTCAAATTGATGCTTTGAGCATGCTTAGAATATGTTAACTTAGAGTTGTGCATGATTACATTTGAAATAAATGATTGAATAAAAAAAAATTAAAATTTTATTAGCTTGGCCGAAATATACACTGTCCTTGGACAGCAGTTTTTTTTGATTTTTGTAGCATGAAATGATGTTTTAATTGCATGTTTAAATGTTGATTGTTGGTTTGATTGGATTGGAATCAAAGTCAATAAAGTTTATGTTAAAATCAAAGAGCATGTTGAGCATGAAATGATGAATTTAGGATTCAATTTGTGTTGAGCATGAAATGATGTGTTTTGGCTTCAATTTGTGTTGAGCATGAATTGATGGATTAGCATGATTAATTAGGTTAATTGGTATTTTGGAAATATTGAGTTTAATTAATTAATCATAGCTAATACACTTTAATTAAAATAATTGTGATATTTAGAATATTATAATTATGTTAATAAGCCTTTAATTATGTATTGGGCTAAAAGTGTGTATTTGGGCTTAATGGGCTTGGTTGGCTAAGTTTGGTTTTGGACTTTTGGATTGGATCCAATTGGGCCAAAACCAATTCCATAAGGTCCAAATACATCACTTCGCCCTTTAAAGAATTTAGTTGGGCCTAATGGGCCTAAATTGATTTATTGGCATAGGGTGATTCCTATTGGGCCTTGGCATTTTGGGTTTGATCCATTATGGCCAAAGCCCATGCCTTAAGAATCAATTAAAAGCCCACTGGACTCTAATTGAAATGACATTGGATGTTATTGGGCCTTTAAGACCCATTAAAATTGGATTTGGAATCCAAGTCTTTAAGGCTTAAAAGTAAGTGTATATTTAATTTGGAATTAAATTGGTGTTAGTATTGAATACAAATAATTGGATTTAAAGTTGTAGTTCAATATAATTCAAGAATACTTACTTTGAGTATTTATTCTTAAACGAGTTTGACTCACGCAATCAAATCGTGTATAACATTGTATGGTCATTAATTCAAAGATTAATTAATTGGATTAGATTGATTGAATAACATGATTTGTATGAATACATGAATGTATTGCATGATAATGTATATCGGATGGATATTAGAAGGGTGAGGGCATTTTGGAAATGTTGTAATAGTTTAGAATTTATTAAATTGGACCTGCGTGTCCAGCCTTTTATCTCCTTTCTCATTGTATTTCTCTTCTCACCTATTCCCCTCAATGTAATGAGGTTTCTTTATTGTATTTGTAATTGGGTAGAATTAGAATAGTTCTAGCCGGGGAGAGGAAAAGGAATGATTTGTTCTAGGAACAATTTGTGACATATCCGTCCGTATATCATTATTAATTTATTTATTTATACGCGCTTTATTATGTATTTAGAATGCATGTTTAAGGTGTATGATGATGAGACCTTAACAAAGATAATAAATAGGTTGCCAATTTGCACGCGAAAAACCCTCAAAACATATTAAGCGTTTTTCCTTCTGTTGAGTGATTCTTACTCAAGATCCAAAGTTGGCATTGGTTTGTTGGCCAAAGTCAAGACCTTTGTCAATTGCGGATGTGTTTGAATCATGAGAGTTTTGTTCGATATCGGTGTCTTGTCCAAGTCGTGATTTGTTGGCCAAAGTCAAGATCACTTCTTGTCCATCGACATTGATTACGAAGCTTTCCATGTCAATGGGTTCCGCTTAACTGGGATCATTAAGTTTGTTGTGCCAAAGCCAAGGCTTAGTTGATTCAGAGGAAAAATGTTAGGTAATATATTGATATATTGGCATATATAAGATATATGTTTCGGACTTGGATGTCCACCTACTGGATCTAGGAATTGGATGAGATCCAATTGATCTTAGAGATCTACCTAGTTAAGTATCATACATTTTTTGGCCAAAGTCAAGATTGTGTGTTATTTAACGGGATCCTAGCCCACTAGGAAACTAGGTTTCCCGAGTACTCCACAGAGGGTTAGAGGCTCGCCGAAAAATAGTGGGAGGCAAGTATTAGATTTGCAATATTCGTTTAGTCACTTGCCGTAAGCGCTCAGTCAAATATCATTCGTCAAATAAATTATATATTAGTTGGACTAATATTTATTGTTGTTTTAATTAAACAGTTGGACTGTATTCAAACTACTTCATTTATAGTTGATTATATAATTGGATTATAGTAATAATATTTATTTGAATTTTACCCTTCAATTATAGTTGATTATATAATTGGATTATAGTAATCAATATATTTGGATTTTACCAATCATTTATAATGATTATATAATTGGATTATAGTAATCAATATATATTTGATTTTAACCAATAAAATTGTAATAAGTTATATAGTTAGACTATAGTAATCATTACATTGGATTGTACCTGAAATCATTGATTAAATAGTTGGACTATTAGAATCAAGATTAAATTGAAAGATTAGTGTTTAAAACATTATCCTAGGGAAAATGTGTTTAGACGACTTTAATTTTCAAATTGGGAATAAATTTCAGGATAGTCCTGAAACTAAGAAGTTACTTTATTTGATAAAATAACATCTTAGGCCTAAGCCTAGAGTTAAGCAAATAGCAGAGCATGATCTTTGGAAGATTCATGTGATGATAACTTTAATATTAATCCATTATGCTTGCCATAAAGACTCCTTAATTTCCTAATCAGAACTAAGGATTAGATCCTTAAAGTATGATGAAGAAATTGAAGGATCTTCATAGATCTATTCTTAGATCTTAGAAGTATTAAATTGCAATTAAACTCTTGGAGAGTTAATGGCCATTCTCAAGGAGATAAGCCAAAGTTTGCAATAAGGCAAGTAGCGCAAGGCGCACCTTACTTCGATATTCTAGAAACCCAAGGCTTGGCCAAAGGCTTCTGGGATATAGAAAAGGGCAAAGGAAAAATCATTACTGTCTTCTAGGAAGACAAAGGACAAATCCCAAGATGTATGCTTAAACTGTTGCAAATGGGATCACTGAAGCGTGACTGCCGTATGGACAAAGCAGACATGAAGGAATTGAAGAAGGGTAAGGCTCTGACTTCAAATATGTTTGTCATAAATATGTTCACTACTAGTATTAAAATTGGATTTTAAATACTAAGTGTGATACATAAATATGCATTGATGTGCTGAATCTGCTAAGAGGAGGATACCGACTTCAATTGAGATTAATTTGCGAATAGGAAATGGGACGAAAGTCGTTGTTTTACCATAGATACCTAAGTTTAGGAACTACCCTTCGGGTGTGTACTTAAATTAGGAAACTGTGTAATGTAACTAGTTTGACTAGAGATATTATCTCTATATCGAGTACAACTCGTTGCGAGTATACCTTTATATTCTAGAACACTAAAGTGTTTTATTTTATAAAGATGATATTGAGATAAACACATTATATGTGAATAACAATATTTATATTTTGAATATAATAAATCTCAAACATATAACATGACAAACAAATAGCTCAAACTAATTTGATCAGATGAGACTTATTTGTGGCAGTGTTGTCTGGGACACAATTAAACAAGACTCGTATATCCACACTTTTGAAGAGTGGATACTAGGACGGATTTGATTCCATTCAAATGAAGTCTATGAATCTAGTTTATTGGGCAAAGTGCCTAAAACACCTTTACTTGGTAAAAGTATAAGTGCCACCGATCTATTAGCCCTTGTTCATAGTGACGTAAGTGGGCCCATGTCTAGCTAGGCTAGAGGTGGATATAAATATTTCATGACCTTTTACAGATGTGGCATCGCGTTATGGTTGTGTTTCTTTTGAAGAACATAAATCGGAAACTTTTAGAGTTTCGAAACGAAATAGACAAACAGATCGGCTAAAGTATTAAAACATCACGGTTTGACCATGATGAAAATACTTAAGCAATAAGTTTCTCAAATACTTGAAAGAGTATAGTATTCTTTCAATGAGGACTCCTCCCGGAACATGTCAGTTTGACGGTGTGTCCGAACGGAGAAACCGAATTTTGTTGGACATGATAAGGTTAATCATGAGTCGCTCTGAGCTACCATTTTCCTTCAAAGGATAAGCATTAACATTGCAATACTTATTTTGAATAAGATTCCATGAAAATCTGTTTGACAGACTTCATATTAGATATGAACAGGAAAGAAACCGGGTTTTCTCATTCCTGTTGATTTGGGAATGCTAAGCATATGTTTGGATGATACCAAACAAGAACCCAATTGGATAAGTTCCAATTGTAGGTTATCCTAGGGAAACCAAAGTATAGTACTTATACAACTCACTTGAGAACAATGTAATTGTTGCTCACCATTCGATTTTCCTAAAAGGAATACCAATATGCAGTGGTAAGTGGGAGGATAGTAAGACTCGATGAAAATCAGAGTTATATTGTTCAAGGCACTAAGTCCTTAATGGAACACGAACAGTTCATCATGGATGAAACTATACCAGTAATCTTCGAATACACAAGAACCGCGTAGATCAGAAAGAGTCAGAAAACAACCTGGGGTATGGGTTTTTTATCTCACCTCATAAATATGTCAATCTTTTGAGAAATACCAACTGACTACGTATGAGGAAGTGATACAAGGTATCGACTCCCTATTATGGCAAAGTGCCATGAGTCCGAAATGGATTCCATGTATATCAACTATGTTTGAACACTAGTTGTTGTACCGCAAGGCATTGTGCCTATTAGTACTATATAAGTCTTCAAGGAAGACATACGTAGATGGCAGCATACCAACGTACTAAGCTAGGCTTGTAGTGGAAAGGTATCGTTATCAACATTGTGTTGATTACAAAGAAACCTTTTACCTATTGCCATGGATAAATCCATTTGGATAATGCTTGCTGATGCTGCATGTTTCATTCATGAAATATGGCAGCTGAACGTCAAAATCGTTTTCCTTAAACGGAAACCGTTTTGGAGGATGTTTATAACATCCTGACGGTTTTGTCGTACGAAAACTAGCATTGGGTTCTTGGAACTATCGTTTTGATGTAATCATAATGGTGTATGATTTGATTCAAAACGAATATGATTCTTTTGTATATAAGGAGGTTAGTGGGAGCGCACTGAAAGTGACTGTCCTAAATAATGATGATATGTCATTTCTTGGAAATGATATTCCCATATTACAATCTGTGAAAGCTTGGCTTTCATGAAAAATCTCCGTAGAATTCTTGGGAGAAACAACCTTTATTCTAGGAATAAAGATCTACTTGGATAGATTTAAAGTTTTTAACATTCTCTGAGAACTAGTACATTGAAAAATGTACGTGGCCTGGTGTCTCATACACTTTGAGCATATGGAGTCACAAACAGGTCAATCCAAGTGATAGTCACTGGATTGATATTAAGAACATCCGTTAGTATCTTAGAGAACTAAGGATGATGTCTTAAGCCATTTGGGTCGATGATAAATCTAAGAGATTAATATAGTTCTACTAGCAGCTGAGCTAGGCGTCAGCACAGGCTAAAGAATTAATGGTCTCATCAACGATCCAGATAAATACTTTGACTATTCATCTGATTCGTTCGGATCAAACATCGTGACGATGTGATGATCGCATAAATCGCATCAGACGATAATCATGCAAATCCGCTGACGAAAGCCTTTACTCAGCAGTTTGAGCGAACCGTATATAGTTCGAGTGTATGACACACGAGTGACTGGCTATAGGCCAAGTGGGAGATTGTTGGAGAATTATGAACCATAGCGTCACTATTTGTACAGATCATGGTGTTGTTGTACAAATTAACTATGTGACAAGAAGATTGCACTCTTATCATTTGTGATTAGATCACCTAGATGTATAAATGATGGGAGGTCCTTATGATTAGTTCATTGATTGAGATGATATGAGACAGTATCAGTCCTCGAAGGATTAATCCTTAAATATCCCTAGTCAGAGTATTATCGAGATTGGACATCGATAATGCATAAGAGACTAGTATTACACTTGTGCGCGTTGTGAGGGCACAATAACATAGTTCTCATATATTTGGGTATTGGATACTCATGCAAGTGCAATAGGAGGTTGTGTTTTACCGATGGTACGGAGAACAGCTTCGCTCTGGATAGACCGCTCTGAATTCCATTGGTAGTATGACTATGTGTCTATGGAAGTCCGATATCAGGGTAGGTGTATTTGGTCTTAACCTGAGACTTGCACCGCTAATACTTGTGACAATCGGTATGCTTTAGTTTTGGTCATCTAGGGCTTTAACCGGTTCTGTGTACGCCTCTGCTGGGTATATTGAGAATCGTAGTGTATTGGGTGTGATGTCAAGACGGAAGTATCACTCCAGTCATAGTGGAGATGATGTCACGTAGGATACGGAACTAGTGCTCTTAAGTACTGCATTCATCGGGATGATATGACTAGGTCATGTTCATCCGATTATAGAGACTAGTTACCAGACATCCGACATGTGCTTAGTACGGGGCAGACACATTCCAGCCCCAGGCCTAGCACGTGACATTAGATACTGGATCACAATATGCAATACTACGTATACTACGCCTGACATAGATTATATATTCCAGTAAGAATATTTCTGGAGAATTGGGTAGGCACGGTGCTTTGCTAGAACCCAACCATGTCTTGTAAATCGGTAAGCACGTGGTACGAGGTACGTACGTATTCGGATAATCCGATGACCGTATTTACTGCCAATCCAATCCAGGGATCTCTTGGGTCGCTTCCCAAAGATTCACCGATGACAGTTGACTCGAATTAGAATTAATCTGGGATTAATTGAGAGAGAGAATTAATCTGGGATAATTTAAGATAGAGAAAATTAATCTGGGATTGATTGAGGTATTATTTCATCTGGGATTAAATGTGTTCGGAAGAGAGAGAACGCGATTAATTTGGAATTAATCGTAGAATAAATTTAATAGTTTAATTTGATTTTTCAATATAATTTATTCGTATGGGCTAAAATTAATATATCGGATATATTAATATGTATTGGATTTCATTACGAAATTAAAGTTGGACTTTAATACGAGCGGACGAATTAATTTAGAATTAATTCGTAAACGGCATTCGTAATATATTTACGAGGCGTTGTCATTTAATTAATTAGATTTAATTATTTAGCGACGAAAATTCATTTAATCAGATTAATCGAATCCGAGCCGCGGCAAACATTCGTAGAATCCATTTTAATTTTGAATTCAAATGTGGGGCCCACTTCACATGTGTTAGTTGGGAGGGTAGTTGGCATTTATGCCAAGCCACCAACCATCCAACCACCTTGTAATGGTTTTGGTAAAACCATTTACCCAACCACCTAGTTTAGGTGAAAAGGGTAAAAGGGATTTTACCAAAATCCTTCTCTCTCTCTTCACTTCCAACACAACACTTGGAACAAAATGAAAAACCCTAAAATCCTCTCATCATGGGCGTGAACTATAGCCATCTTTTCTCTTTGATTTTGTTGCAAATTCAACTATCACTTCATGGAATCAACTAAGGTGATAGGGAAACCAACTGAAAGCATGGAATCAACACAAAGGAAGGATCTTAGAGATCTTCTTCTCAAAATTTTAAAAGCTCAAATCCATTCAATGTAAGTAATTCTGCAACTTATTTTGAATTTATGAAAACTTTTTCTTGCTTATTAGATCCTTGGCATGTTCTAGGAACACTAACATAAAAGACTCCACTCGAGAAGGAGAGGCCGAAGTCTGATGCGCAAAAGTTTTGGGGATACCACTTCTGGCGTTGGGCGCTGCGGCGTAGTAGTAGGCCGAGCATCTGTAAGAGAATCAGAGTCGAACTAATCAGAAATGTAAATGACCTCATTTTCTTCGTAAATACAACGAAGTACCTCGTCTTAGTACATAGACCGAGCTTCCTCTAACAACTCCAATTCGGCCAAATTATAAAGGCCGTTCACGTCCCTATAACCCCCTCGAAGCCCTGAGGCAGACATCCTGCGTACCAATGGATAAAGTTGCTTGAGGTGGTGCCAAAGAGACCCAGTCGGCCAAATAGGCTCCGGAACTTCAACCTCATAATCCAGATCATGTATAAATGGTACATAACCGTCTGAAGAGAAGCGCTCAAATAGAGGATGGTCTCTTGGAATTTCCTCGAATCTTGGACGCGAACAGCCAAATTCGATATATGGCTCCATACCTTGGGGATCGGCTCCGACTAAACCGCCCTCTCCTGGAAATTGCTCCATGATAGGACCTTCGGCTGCCTCATCCGCATCAAACTGAACGACCGTCATTTCTGCAGGTCCCACCTCCTCACCTCCACCTATAGGACCTTCGGCCCTCGGAGTTCGAGCCGTTTCGGGCATGGCGGAAGGCAGCTCAATCCTAAGAACCTGTACAAGATACACAATTATGATTTCAGAATGCATCAAATTCATGTACAAAAGAAGACTGGTCTCAAACTCATACCTTAGAGCGACGGACGAGCGGCACGTCCGAATCAGAGCTACGATTGGGAGAATACTGTCTCCTTTTAGCAAGCTTTATTTTCTTGGCTTGGACGCATCAGTTGCCTTCTTCGACCTCGACCCCGTAGGCTCAGGGGACTTGGGGGCAAAGAAATGGAAGAAAAAATCTCATGGAAGGCAAGGAGAAAAATGAGCGATAACAAAAGAAGAGATCAAAGAGCGAGTTTCTGCCAAGGAATCCTCAACTTCAGAGACTGAAAAGACCTTAAAACGGTCTGACAAAGCAGAGCGTGTATGAAAGAAAGAAAGAGGCCACCCTTGAACGATGCCAAATTGACGGGCAACGAAGTTGGATGAGTACACCTCTCTACTCCGCCTTGCCATTGGCCCCAGTCATGATGTCATGAATCAGGTCGTAGCTACATAAAAACCTGCACCATATGCGAAGACCTGATTCGTCCTCTTCCGAAATGGGGGTCATGGATGAAAGATGGGCTATCCGACACAGAAAAAGGGAACAAAGAATGAACCCGAGGAATAGTGTAGAAATACTCAAAAATAGCGCGAGGGGAAAACGAAGATGGCCGAAGTTGAGAAAGAAGAAGACCGGCACAAGAATAGGGGTGAGTTGTGTGCCAAAGACAGGGAAATAGGCTCTCAATTAGAGTTGAAAGAGCTACAGGGGACCGGAGGCAATGAGAGATGCCCCCGACCGAAGTTGTTTATGGAGGACGGCCAATCCCCGATATATGGCAGCCAGTAAAAAGGAGGACAGGTCTAAGTGATGGCCGTGGGCAAGGTCGGAAGAGATAGAGGGATAGCCCGCCACAGGCTTTGGCTAGGCACACAATGATATATTTGCACAGCCAATAGTGTAGGAAAGATGTTCGCTCTCATATCGAAATAGGACTAGTTGTTTTCGAAAACGTGCAAAGAAAATATGAATATGATGAAAAGGACGAAGGGTCAATTGAAGGAGGAGGGAAACATAAGTTTGTACAAGCCGAGATGGTCACTCCAAGAGGGGCTAGTCCAGTAAGAGAACCAATATCACGAAGGGTGATAGTGAGGGGCCCGACCGGAAGAATGAATACATTGTATTTAGAAGACCAAAAGAGCAAAGAAATAGGAAACAAGTTACGATCAAAGGGGGCAAATCTGACGAAAGCTCAATGAAAGGAAGAAGGTGATGTTTGTCCATAAAGGCTCGAGTATCCCCATGCAATAGCATACGTTGAAACCAGGTTTCGAATGCCGTATCGGGTTTGGGCCAGGTGCGAACCAGATTGGACTGAACGAAATGGGAGATGTTAAGTGGCTCAGAATATGAGGCCAGAGGAAGAATGGACTATTGAGCCAACGGAGCCATTGCAATAGTGTCATCTTTAATGAAGTTGGGGCCAAGAGCGCACTGGACGAAATTCTCATCAAGAGTGTGAACTCCGAAGGTGGCCACAGAAAATGATTCCAGTTCCATCTTATAATCAGATAAGGTTGAGGCGCTAGTTTTAGGAGCAGAAGATGAAGAGGCCATTGATAACAGAAGGTCGAGAATGCGATAAAAGCGAATTTATAGAGGAAATTGAAAGAAAGTGAAGACCAGAATGGGATGAATCCTTATGTAACAGACGAAGGGCTTAACCTGAGACAGTGTCGCAATACGAATTGTCCAGAAGTGAAAGCGGCGGGATAACGGAAAAGGATGAAAGGTTGCCCTAGACAAGTGTTCGAATGCAACTCACTGCGAAAGTGACGTGCGAAGAAAGGAAACGCGGAAGTGACGTAAAGACGGCTCTTAAATGAGCCTCATTATGAAACGTATAGGAAAGGGCCGCACATTTATTACAGAAGTGATAGGGTCACGAAGGACTCTAAAAGGAAGCCCGACAGGTTAAAGAACGAAAAGTTGCATCCCCGGGTTTTACATCGCTCAGTCTTGCAGCATCGCCTCCAGCAGATCGGCCGAACGAAGGATCTGAGCATCGACTTCCAAGATCGGCCAAAGACAGATGTTAATACTACATCCTCCAGAGGTATCGCCCAAGCTGTTTCCATTATTGGTACGAGCAGTAAAGACAAAATTGACATGAGAAGACCGTCAGGCCGCAGGCTTACTTTCGGCAAAAAACAGACCTAGAGCAGGGAGCCCAAATTGGTCAGGTAACAAATAGAAAAAAACCCCTCACGTGAAAACAGTATCATGACTTAAGAATATATAAAAAGAGGAAGGTTGAAGAAGAAATTTGCAGGATTTCCCAACCCCCATCTAAAGGTCGATCTTACTCAAGACATCGCAGTTTGGCCCTCTGTAACCAAGCGAACTCCCTGAGATGAAGAAGAAAGTCGAGAAAAGACAAAATCTACATGAGACAAATGCCATCAGAAGCGAAAACTTCTCTTCGATGAAGTGTGAAATGGAATGTAAAGAGATTAGCTAACGGCCATCCACACGGTGTGAAGTGTGAAATGAAATGTAATGGTGTGGATGGACTATATCTGTTAGCGACAGCTGACCAAGGTCATTTGTGTGGAAGGTACTGCATCCCCAGTGTTGGATAATATGACCCATAGCGTCACTATTTGCACAGATCATTGTGTTGCTGTAGCAAATTAACTATGTAACAAGGAAATTGCACTCTCGTCATTTGTGATTAGATCACCATAGATATATAAATGAAGAAGAGGTCCCTATGATTAGTTCCTGGATTGAGATGATATGAGACAGTATCAGTCCACGAAGGATTAATCATTAAATATCCCTAGCCGTAGTATTATCGAGACTGGACATCGATAATGCGGAATAGGCTAGTATTGCACTGTGCGCGTTGTGAGGGCACAACGGCATAGTTCTCATATATATAAGTATTGGATACTTGTGCAAGTGCGATAGGAGGTCGTGTTTCACCGATGGTACGGGAAACAGCTTCGCTCTGGATAGACCCTTCGGAATCCCATTGGTATTATGACTAGGTGTCTATGGGAGGCCGAATCATGGTAGGTGTGTATAGTCTTAACCTGAGACTTACATCGCTAATACTTACGACAATCGGTAAACTTTGGTTTTGGTGGTTGGGGGATCTTAACTGGTTCTGTGTCACCTCTTCTGGGTTTATCAGGAATCGTAGTGCATGGATGTGATGTCGAGACGGAAGTATCACTCCAGTCATAGTGGAGATGATGTCACGCAGGATACGGTATTAGTGCTCTTAAGTGATGCGCATCCAATCGTGATATTATGACCAGGTCATGAATATCCGATTATAGAGACTAGTTACCAGACATCCATATGTGTCGGACGGGGCAGACACTTATCCAGCCCCAGCCCTAGCACGTGATTATCCGATACTGGACCAATATTCACAACACAATCGTATACTACGCTTGATACAGATCTAAATATTCTTAATAGGATATGTCCGGAGATTGGGATGACTTGGTGCTTTGTTAGGAGTCGACCTTGTCTCGTAAATCGGTAGAACGTAGTACTTGGTACGTACGTGATTCGGGCACTCCGACGACCGTATTTACTGCCAACTTATCGGAGATCTCATGGGTCGCTTCCCGATAATCCACCGATGACGCACAACTTGCACTCTTGAATAATCTGGGATTATACAGAAGAGAGAGAAAATTAATCTAGGATTAATTACGGAGATATTTTATTTAGGATAAATATCTAGAGAGAGAACGATTAATTTGGAATTAATCGTAAAATTATTATATTCGATATAATAATCGAAATTCGATTTCGACGCGAAATTAAAATTAGATTTAATTCGGGCAAACGAGTTAATTTAGAATTAATTCGTTAGCGACGTAAATAATAATTTCGCTAGGCGTAATTATTTATTTAAATTCGATTTAATTAAACGTCGCGACGTAAGTTCGGTATTTCGGAAATATCGAACCCGAACGCGTGAGTGCACGTGGGCCCACTTTCATTTGGAAACGTGTGGGGCCCACAGACACATGTCATATTATGCATTATTTAATTCTAATGCATTGCATGGAGATAGTGTACAATGCACTCAATGGTTTGCAAGGAAATTGAGTGTTTGACACTCTAAGCCATTGCATGATTTGTGTCATAAGTTTATAATTAATTTAATAAATATTATGGCATAAATATAAATTGATTTTTGGTAACAAAAATTAATAGAAAATCTCTCTCAAACTCTCTCTTCTCCTCACGCCAAACACACAAAGTTGGGACTGTTTTTTGACTGGTTTGGGCGTGACTTTAGGGGAGCAAGGGTTGGGTTTTCATGGTGAAAACCGCAAGTGCTAGCACACTACGAGTCTTGCGAAGGTGGTAGGGAGGTTCACCCATGAGGCGGGACTCATCCGACGGAGTTTGGAGCTTCATTTTGAGACCCGAAACTGCCAAGACAGTGAGCATGGGCTGCTGCAGTGGGCGCACCAAGGCAGCGAGTTTCTTGGTTCGATTCGTCTTCAATTCGACATAACCGATCAATGTGAGTATTCCGCTACCTCCGTTGGTGTGTTCACGCATGTGTTTTCATGTCTTGTTTGATCTTGGGACCTTAGAAAACTCAACAATGGCATCAAGAGCTAATGTTGGCAAGCATGAAATTTGTAGGGTTTAAAATTTGGGTAAATGTTTGTTGAGCATGATTTGAATAAATTGATTGTTTAAGTATGCTTATAACATGTTAAATTGCATTTTGGTTGGACCAATTTGTTGAAAAATGATTTGGAATTATTTTTCCCCAAATATTTGTCCTTGGCCGAATGGTTTGATGAATTTGGATTCTTGGAATTTTGTGATTTTGATTCGTTTGATGAGTTAGAATCATTAGGTTGATGTAATTTGAATCGAATTGGATTGGATTCGAATTGGACAAAAACCCCAAAAATTCTATGTTGGCCGAATTGGATATGCCCTAATGTTGTCTTGGAATTTTTTGATTTTGATAAGGATGTATTGGAAATCATTCGGGATATGTATTTAATGTCGATTGCGGATTAATTGGATTGAAACCGAATTGGACATGAAATCACTCCCTTGGCCGAGACCTTTAAGCATGTAGATGGGTTTGATTTTTTCAATTTGTGTGTTGGACATATGATAATGAATCAAGCATGATTAATTGGACTAATATGGTGTTTTAGAAATGTTGATTTAGTTGATTGATCATGTAATACACTTTGGTAATTAAATTGGATTTTTTGAATTTAATTATTTGGGCCTAATTTTGGAAATTGGATTTAAATGTTGTATTTGGGCCTATTGGGCTTGATTTATCAAGTTTGGTTTAGGCCAAATGGATTGGATCCAATTGGGCCCAAAACCTTAACCATAAAGCCCAATTGCGACTAATGAACCTTTAATGTTCAATTGGGCCTAATGGGCCAAGATTGATTTATGGGCTTATGGGGTAAATCCCGGATTGGACTTTGGTTATCGGTTTGACCCGAGTTGACCAAAAGTCCACGCCTTAAAAGAATCAATCAAAAACCCATTGGACTTTAATTGAATTGACGTTGGACGTTAATCGGACTTTGAGTCCCGACGCGATTGAATTTGGAATTTAAATCGTAAAAGGTTTATTAATATAAAGTGCAATATTTAATTTGGAATTGAATTGTGAATTAATATTAAATACATGTTAAATTAGATTTAATGATGTAGTTTAATTTAATTCATGAATTCGTACTTTGAGTACTTATTCGCAAAAACGAGTTTGACTCGAACAAAATCAAATCGTTGTTTGAACATTGGATGATCACTTAATTATCAGATTAATTAATTTGATTAGATTGATTGATAGCATGCTTATGTGTGTGAATACATGGTTGTGTTGAATGAATAATGCATATCGGATGGATATTAGATGGGTGGGAAATTTTAGAAATTGTTGTAATAAATTCGATTTATTAAATTGGACCTGCGTGTCCAGCCTTATCACCTTCTTTCTCTTTGTATTCTCTTCTCACCTATTCCCCTCTATATATATGAGGTTTCTTTAGAAGTGTAGTGTAACGGGTAGAAGTAATACAGGTGCTAGCTTGAGTGAGAAAGGGAGAGATTTTGATCTAGGATCAATGTGTTAAGTATCCATCCGCATATCGTTATTATTTTATTTCATACTCGCTTTATTATGTATTTAGAATGCATGTTTAAGGGTGTATGATGATGAGACCTTAACAAAGATAATTAAATTGGTAGCAATTTGCACGCAAAAAACCCTCGTTTTATATTAAGCAAATATCCTTCCATTGAATGATTCTTGTTCAAGATCCGAAGTTGGCATTGGTTTTTATTGGCCAAAGTCAAGACCTTTGTCAATCAAGGATGTACTTGAATCATGAGAGTTTTGTTGCATATCGGTGTCTGTCCAAATCGTGATTTTTATTGGCCAAAGTCAAGATCACTTTTGTCCAATGACATTGATTACGAAACTTTCCTCGTCAATGGGTCCCGCTTAACTGGATCATTAGGTTTGTTTTTGGCCAAAGCCAAGGCCTAGATGATTCCGAGGATAGGGTTAGGAAAATGTAATGGATACATTGACATTATACATATGTTTCGGACTGGATGTCCACCTAACCGATCTAGGAATTGGATTGGATCCAATTGATTTGTGAGATCTACCTAGTTAAATAGCATACAGCTTTTATTGGCCAAAGTCAAGGTTGTGTGTTATTTAATAGGATCCTAGCCCACTAGGAAACACGGTTTCCCGAGTACTCCACAGAGGGTTAGAGGCTCGACGAAAAATAGTGGGAGGCAAGTATTGAATTTACAACATTCGTTCGAATACTCGCTAAACACGCTCATTTTATTTTACTCGTCATATTAATCAAAAGTATTAGTCGGACTAATATTTTATGTTGTTTTAAAATAAATATATATAGTTGGACTATATACAAACTCATTCAATATATAGTTGATTTTATAATTGGATTATAGTAATCAATATAATTGAATTAAAGTGATAGTTGATTTTATAATTGGATTATAGTAATAATATATAAAATTATAGTTGATTAAATAATTGGATTATTGTAATCATTATAATAATTAGTACCTTATTAAAATTGATTAAATAGTTGGACTATTGAAATCAAGAAAGAATTGAAAGGTTGAATATTTAAAATATATAATCCTTGGATTAAATGTTTTAAATGATTTATTTTCAATTGGGAATTAATAATAGGCTAATTTATTTGATACAAAATAACTTATTATGACTAAGCCCATTATTAAGCAAATAGTAGAGCATAAAGTCTTTGGAAGATTTATGTGATGATGACTATAGTGCTTAATTAATATACTTACAATAAATCTATCTTTAGATTTAAAAGTATTAAAATTGCAATTAATAATTCCTGGATAATTAATTGACTATTCTAGTGGAGAAAAGTCAAAGTTGCAATTGGGCATGTAGCACAAGGTGCACATCATTTCGATATTCTAAACCCAAGGCTTGGCCAAAGGTTTGTGAAATATTGAAAAGATAATGACATATCCCAAAGTGACTACCATTTGGATATGGAAGACACGAAGGAATTAAAGAAAGGGCGAGGCTCTAACTTAAAAATATTTGTCAAAGTTATGTTTACTACTAGTATTGAAATTGGATTTTAAATACTTAGTGGTGGTACATAATACATATATGAATTGACGTTCAGAATCCGCTGTGAGCTGGATACTGCCTTCAAGCCGAGATTTCTCTGCGAATTGGAAACGGGACGAAAGTCGCTGTTTCGACCGTAGATACCTAAGTTTAGGAACTACCCTTTGGGTATGTACTTAAATTAGGAAATGTTATAATGTAACTAGTTTAACTAGAGAGACTTATGTGTTTATATCCATCGGATATATATAAACCTTTATATTATAGAACACTAAGTGTTTTATTATATAAAGATGATACTGAGATAAAATACATTAGATGTAAATAACATAATTTATATTTTGAAATAAAAAAAAATCTCAAACATATAAAATGACAAATAAATAGCTCAAATTGATTTGATCAATAGAGACTTATTTGTGGCATTGTTGTCTAGGACACAATTAAACAAGACTCGTATATCCACACTTTTGAAGAGTGGATACTAGGACTGATTTGACTATTCAAATAAGGTCTACGAATCTAGTTTATTAAGTTAAATACATAAAATACTATTTACTTGGTAATAGTAAAAGGGCCACCGTCTGTTTAGCCCTATTCATGGTGAATTAAGTGGGCCCATATCTAGCTAGGCTAGATGTGAACATGAATATTTCGTGACCTTAATGGATGTAGCATCACGTTGTGGTTATGTGTTTCTTTTGAAGAACACAGATCGGAAACTTTTGAAGTTTCGACACGAACGAAGAAAACAAACAGATCGGCTATAGTATTATTCCGCCACGGTAATACCGTAATGGAAAATACTTAAGCAGTAAGTTTCATACGTACATGAAAGAGTATGTTATTCTTTCAGATGAGGACTCCTCTCGAGACACGTCAGAGTTAGACGGTGTGTCCGAACTAAAACCGAATTTTGTTGGACATGATAAGGTTTATCACGAGTCGCTCTGAGCTACTATTCCTTCTACAGGATATGTATTAACAGTGCAAAACTTATTTAGAATAAGGTTCCATATAAATCTGTTTTGACAGATATCACATAGGATATGAATAGGGAAGAAACGAGGTTTCTCATTCCTGATAATTGGGTATGCAAGGCATAGCGTTTGGATGATACCAAACTAAGGACCCAAATTAGATAAGTGCCAATATAGGTTATCCTAAGGGAAACCTTAAGTATAGTACTTTTAAATCTCACATGAGAACAATGTGATTGTTGCTCACCATGCGGTTTTCCTGAGAGAAATACCGATATGCAGTGGTCAGTGGGAGGATAGTGATACTCGATGAAAATCGGAGTAGAGTAATACTGTTCAAGGCACGAAGTCCTTAATGGAACACAAATAGTTCATCCATGATGAAACTATACCATTAATCTTCAAATACACAAGAACTTCGTAAATCGGATAGAGTCAGAAAACAACCTAAGGTATGGGTTTCTGATCTCACCCCATAATGATGTCAATCTTATGGAGGTGTTGTACCATCCGACTACTTTTTGAGGAAGTGATACAAGGTATCGACTCTCTGTTATGGCAAAGTGCCATGAATCCGAAATGGATTCCATGTATAACAACTATTTTGGATACTAGTTGTTGTACCACAAGGCATTGTGCCTATGGTACATTAAACGTCTTCAAGGAAGACATGCATGGAAGGCAACATACCAACGTACAAAGCTGGGCTTTTGACGGAAATGTATCGTTATCAACATTATGTTAATAACGGTTCAACCTTTCACTTGTTGCCATGGTAAATCCATTTTGAAGATGCTTGAAGATAACTGTATATTTCATTTATGAAATGTGTCAATTATAGATCAAAATCGCTTTCCTGAAAAGGAAACCTTTTGGAGGATGTTTACAACATCCTGACTATTTTGTATAACCGACAAACAAGGTTTGCGGGTTATTCGATCCATGTTTGGATCAATGCAAGCATAAGGTTCTTGGAACTGACGTTTTGAAATAATCATAATGGTTTATGATTTAACTCAAAACGAAAATAACTCTTGTGTATATAAGGAGGTTAGTGGGAGATTGCACTAACAGTGAAATTCCCATAAAGCAATTGGTGAAAGCTTGGCTTTCATAAATATTCTTTCATAGAAATTCTCCGTAGAATTCTGGGGAGTAACAACCTTTATTCAAGGAATAAAGATCTACTGGGATAGATTTGGAGTTGTTAGCACTCTCTGGGAATTGTACATTTAAAATGTACTTGATAGGGTGTCTCATACGCTTCGAGCATATGGAGTCACGATCAGGTTAATCCATGTGATAGTCACTGGATTAAAGATTCAGAACATCTGTTAGTATCAGAGAGAACTAAAGATGCTGTCTTAAACTATGGAGAAGGAGAACTTGAAGTGACTGGGATCACCACTGCAAGTTTCCAAACGATTAAATATTGCGGTACTATAAAGTTTGAATAACGGGACAGTGAGCTGGAAATCTTCCAAGCAAGATAACTGTTGCCGAATAAACAACAAATGCGGATTATTGCTGCAGCTGAGGCAGCAATAGAAGTCTTTTGGGTCGAAAGTAAATCTAATTAGATTAGATATAGTTCTGTTAGCAGCTGAGCTAGGCGTCAGCACAGGCTAAGGAATTAAAGGTCTCATCGAATATCCAGATATATACTTCTATATCATCTGATTCGTTCGGATCATACATCGTGGCGATGTGATGATCGTATAAATCGCGTCAAACGATAATCAAACAAATCCGCTGACGAAAACCTTTCCTCAGCAATTTGAGCGAACCTTACATAGTTCGGGTGTTCGACACTCGAGTGACTGGCTATGTGCCAAGTGGGAGATTGTTGGATAATATGACCCATAGCGTCACTATTTGCACAGATCATTGTGTTGCTGTAGCAAATTAACTATGTAACAAGGAAATTGCACTCTCGTCATTTGTGATTAGATCGCCATAGATATATAAATGAAGAGAGGTCCCTATGATTAGTTCCTGGATTGAGATGATATGAGACAGTATCAGTCCACGAAGGATTAATCATTAAATATCCCTAGCCGTAGTATTATCGAGACTGGACATCGATAATGCGGAATAGGCTAGTATGGCACTTGTGCGCGTTGTGAGGGCACAACGGCATAGTTCTCATATATATAAGTATTGGATACTTGTGCAAGTGCGATAGGAGGTCGTGTTTCACCGATGGTACGGGAAACAGCTTCGCTCTGGATAGACCCTTCGGAATCCCATTGGTATTATGACTAGGTGTCTATGGGAGGCCGAAATCAAGGTAGTTGTGTATAGTCTTAACCTGAGACTTACATCGCTAATACTTACGACAATCGGTAAACTTTGGTTTTGGTGGTTGGGGGATCTTAACTGGTTCTGTGTTCACCTCTTCTGGGTTTATCAGGAATCGTAGTGTATTGGATGTGATGTCGAGACGGAAGTATCACTCCAGTCATAGTGGAGATGATGTCACGCAGGATACGGTATTAGTGCTCTTAAGTGATGCGCATCCAATCGTGATATTATGACCAGGTCATGAATATCCGATTATAGAGACTCGTTACCAGACATCCGATATGTGTTTCGGACGGGGCAGACACTTATCCAGCCCCAGCCCTAGCACGTGATTATCCGATACTGGACCAATATGCACAATACAATCGTATACTACGCTTGATATAGATCTAAATATTCTTAATAGGATATGTCCGGAGAATTGGGATGACTTGGTGCTTTGCTAGGAGTCGACCTTGTCTCGTAAATCGGTAGAACATAGTACTTGGTACGTACGTGATTCGGGCACTCCGACGACCGTATTTACTGCCAACTTATCCGGAGATCTCATGGGTTGCTTCCCGATAATCCACCGATGACGCACAACTTGCACTCTTGAATAATCTGGGATTATACAGAAGAGAGAGAAAATTAATCTAGGATTAATTACGGAGATATTTTATTTAGGATAAAATATCGTATAGAGAGAGAACGATTAATTTGGAATTAATCGTAAAATTATTATATTCGATATAATAATCGAAATTCGATTTCGACGCGAAATTAAAATTAGATTTTAATTCGGGCAAACGAGTTAATTTAGAATTAATTCGTTAGCGACGTAAATAATAATTTCGCTAGGCGCAATTATTTATTTAAATTCGATTTAATTAAACGTCGCGACGTAAGTTCGGTATTTCGGAAATATCGAACCCGAACGCGTGAGTGCACGTGGGCCCACTTCATTTGGAAACGTGTTGGGCCCACATGACACATGTCATATTATGCATTATTTAATTCTAATGCATTGCATGGAGATAGTGTACAATGCACTCAATGGTTTTGCATGGAAATTGAGTGTTTGACACTCTAAGCCATTGCATGATTTGTGTCATAAGTTTATTATTAATTTAATAAATATTATGGCATAAATATAAATTGATTTTTGGTAACAAAAATTAATAGAAAATCTCACTCAAACTCTCTCTTCTCCTCACGCCAAACACACCAAGTGTGGACTGTTTTTGACTGGTTTGGGCGTGACTTTAGGGGAGCAAGGGTTGGGTTTTCATGGTGAAAACCGCAAGTGCTAGCACACTACGAGTCTTGCGAAGGTGGTAGGGAGGTTCACCCATGAGGCGGGACTCATCTGACGGAGTTTGGAGCTTCGTTTTGAGACCCGAAACTGCCAAGACAGTGAGCATGGGCTGCTGCAGTTGGCGCACCAAGGCAGTGAGTTTCTTGGTTCGATTCGTCTTCAATTCGACATAACCGATCAATGTGAGTATTCCGCTACCTCCGTTGGTGTGTTCACGCATGTTTTCATGTCTTGTTTGATCTTGGGACCTTAGAAAAACTCAACACCCAGGTTGTGGATGGGTGACGACCGGAGACAACGGCGAATCGTATACCTCTGTGCAGAGGGTCCTGCACTCCTCGACTTCGCGGGTTCTCTGGACTGGGGATCGGCCAGGAAACTGGCCCGTTTGGCGTGGTGGTCTTCCCTGAACAAGGAAAGAACGAACCTGGATGAAAAGCAAAAAATCACCATAGAATAAAAAGAACGACTGTACAAGTTTCGATCATTCCAATCTATACGCCTTTTTGATGGAAGATCGGAGAAGTTCACCTCGATCTCCACTTCCGGTTCAATCATGGTAAACTTAGGGGACAATTGTTGACAAAGGAAATAATGTCACCCTAGAACGAAATCGCCCTAAGACGAAGGAAAGAACGAAGGAAGGAAAGACGGTATAATGAAGAGCGATGAAGAGTCGAGATGACTGAAGAAGCGATTAGGACGAACATGCTTGATGCAGTTGCTTCCACAATCGCAACAGTTGGACGGTTTTCCCTCCACAACCAAGCAATTGAGACGCACAACCCAATGGTAGAAGGCACGATCCAGCAGCTGCAAGGAAATACTGGGATCGCCCAAGCAGTTTATAAGTCTCACTCAATCCACAATCAAGCAGTTGAGACCCACAACCCAACGGTTGAAGGCACGATCCAGCAGCTGCAGGGAGATACTGGGATAGCTCAAGCAGTTTACAAGTTCCACTATAAAAGCTCAATCGGACAGAGAGAAAATGACAATCAAATGAAGACTCAAACGAGCATTTTTTTATCTTTTAGTTTCTATAAGTTTTAAGACTGTAATTTGTGTGCTTGCTCCTCTTGGAGGCTTATTCATTTAATCAAACACCTATTGCTGGGACTTTGTCTCAGGAGGTTTGAACCTTACATGTTTTTCTTTCCTCTTCACGCACAAAAATCACGTAAACAGTCTCTCTTTCTTTTGGGAAAAAGATCGTGTGGCCTCTGGCTTCTTTCCTTTTAAAAGAATACATTTGGCCTCTGTTTATAGCTTGGCCGAATGGCCTTGCATCAAAAATGGGCGATTGCCTTCCTCTCTCTCGGGCAAATTTGTTTCTCCTGGGAGATAAAATTTGTTCCATTTGTTCTTACTAGCACATAAGGGAGTCAAATGAAGGTGATATGGATACTCACCCAAGAGCTTGGAAGCTTCAACATCCATGAAAGTTTTGAACTCAAGCTGATCAATGTAAGTCTTCAGCAACATATTTTTTATTATTATTCACACACGAATCACGCTTAGAGATCCCATGGTATGTCTAGGACACTAAAAGTTTCATATGTCTCATAAAGAAGCTACATTAGCAGAATTGCACAATCTGATAAAGTAAGCAGATAATGACTTGAAACCGGAGCTTAAAACCTCCGTCATGCTTACGGGTATGGACCTGAATCCACGAGGCCCAAATAAAAATAAGGCCAAGGCCAAGGCTCCAGATCACCTAAAACCCAATGGTAAGGTGGAGAAGAAAAATGGAAAGGGGAAATTTTTCTTTTGTGGAAAGAAGAGTCATTGGAAGAAAGACTGCAGATCATTGAAAGTCAAGGAAGCTAGGGAAGCCCAAGAGGCCAAGAAGCCCAATGCTTCAGGTATGTTGTATATGATTGAACTATATTCTCAAAACTCTGAACCTTCTACTTGGGTGGTTGACACCGGTTGTGGGACTCACTTGTGTAACAATGTGCAGGGCCTGAGAAACAATATGAGACTCATTCATGGAGAGGTTGACTTACGCATGGGGAATGGATCAAAACTGGCTGCATTGTGCGTGGGGACTTATTCATTAGTTCTGCCGAATGGTTTAGTTTTAGACTTAGAAGATTGTGTTTATGTACCTTCTCTAGTAAAGAACATCATTTCAATTTCTTCTTTATGTAATAAAGGCTTTTCATGCCTAATAAGTTGTAATGAAAGTTCTATTTATTTCAATGAAATAAAATATGGAGAAGATATTTTGAATAATGGTATCTATGTCTTACAAACTAACAAAGAATGTTCAACCTCTAATATATATAACGTTAACTCGAATAATCTCAATGAATCACTTCTATGGCACAGTCGCTTAGGTCATATCAATGAAACAAGATTAACTAAGCTAAATAAGGATGGGTATTTCAAACCCTTCAAATATAAACCTTATGGAACTTTTGAGTCTTGTTTACTTGGTAAAATTACCAAATTATCCTTCAAAGGTAAATGACAGCGTGCAGCGGAGACATTAGAACTCGTACACTATGATGTATGCGGACTAATGTCAGTCACCGCTAGAGGTGGATTCTCCTACTTTATTACCTTTATCGATGATCATTCGCGATATGGGTATGTGTACCTTATGCGGTACAAATCTAAAGCCTTTGAGAAATTCAAAGACTTCAAGGCTGAAGTAGAAAACCAGCTTAATAAAAGTATTAAGTCACTAAGGTCTGACCGAGGTGGTGAATACTTAAGCAACGAATTTCAAGATTACTTGAGAGAAAATGACATTATTAGATATGGTCCGATCAATGATGCCAGACACGGATCTACCTCTTTCATTTTGGGGTCTTGCTTTAGAAACTGCAACACTACTACTAAACCAAGTTCCTTCTAAGACTGTTAGTCAAACACCATATGAGTTATGGTCTGGGAAATGTCCTAGTCTTAGTTATCTAAGAGTTTGGGGATGTGACGCATATGTCAAGTTCACACAAACTAACAAATTGGATGATATGACAGTTAAATGTAAGTTTGTAGGATATGCCTTGAACTCAAGAGCATACGTTTTCTACGTCCTAAACGAACAAAGAACATTTGTCTCACGAAATACTAATTTTCTAGAGAATGAATTCCTTCTCAAGAAATATAGTGGGAGTAGACTTGACCTCGATGAGGTACGGGAAGAACAAACTAATATAGAACTAAACCCCAGGCCCCTCAAAAGGGTAGTGACGGAACAACCACAAGGTTATGAACTCAGAAGGTCTGGTAGGGAAAGACATGATCCTGAAAGATATGGTTTCCATATTGATGAGGAACATGATCAGGTCATTGATAATGACGATCCCACCAGTTATGACGAAGTAATGGGTGACATTGATTCAGTCAAGTGACTTGAGGCCATGAAATCCAAAATAGACTCTATGTATCATAATCAAGTCTGGGACTTGGTGGATGCACCTGAATGGATAAAACCCATAGGCTGCAAGTGGATTTACAAGCGTAAAATTGATGCAGAAGGCAACATTTAAACCTATAAGGCTAGGTTGGTGGCGAAAGGTTATAGAAAAATCCACGGAATTGACTATGACGAAACCTTCTCGCCTATTGCAATGATAAAGTCCATTCAAATTTTACTGGCACTAGCTGCACACTTTGATTACGAGATTTGGTAGATGGATGTCAAAACAGCTTTCCTTAATGGGAACCTCGTAGAGGAAGTCTATATGACACAACCTGAGGGGTTTGCATCTAAGGATGATCATAATAAAGTATGCAAGCTTAAACGATCCATTTATGGACTCAAGCAAGCCTCCAGAAGTTGGAATATACGATTTGATGAGACAGTCAAAGAATTTGACTTCATTAAAAATATAGACGAGCCTTGTGTTTACAGGAAAGTAGTGGGAGTGCTGTTGTATTTCTTTTATTATATGTCGATGACATATTAATCATCGGGAATGATATTCTCATTATGCAAGCCACCAAGCAATGGTTATCTCAGAATTTCTCCATGAAAGATTTGGGAGAAGCAGCCTACATCCTCGGCATTAAGATCTACCGTAATAGATCTAAGAGGTTGTTAGGACTTTCTCAATCTACGTACATATATAAAGTTTTGAAAATATTCAAAATGGAAGATTCCAAAATAGGTAATTTAGCTACTTGTCATGGAATCAAATAATCTAAGGAGCAATGTCCACATACTCCTTCAGATAGAGAGCGTATGATTAGAATCCCTTATGCTTCAGCAATATGATCGATCATGTACGCCATGCTATGTACAAGACCTGATGTCTCTTATGCTCTTACCATAATGAGTAGGTATCAGACAAATCCTGGGGAGCAACACTGGGTAGCTATCAAAACAATCCTCAAGTATCTGAGAAGAACTAATGATGTGTTTTTGACATACGGAGATTGTTCTGAGATGAAAGTCTTTGGTTACTGTGATGTGAGCTTTTAGACCGATATGGATTACAGCAGATCGCAAAAAGAATATCTGTTTACTTTGAATGGTGGTGCTATCAGTTGGAAAAGCTCAAAGCAGAAAACTACAGTAAACTCCACCACTAAAGCCGAGTATATTGCAGCATCTGGGGTAGCTAAAGAAGTAGTCTAGATAAAGAAGTTCATCATGGAACTGGAAGTGCTTCCCACGATAAAGAATGGCGTCACGATGTACTGTGACAACACGGGTGCCATTGCTCATTCAAAGGAACCAAGGTCCCACCAGAAATACAAGCATGTACTCAGGCGATTTCATCTCATCAGGGAGATTATTGAGAGAAAAGAAGTTATTATAGAGAAAATTCCCACAAAAGATAATCTTGCAGATTCTCTGACTAAAGGGCTGACTCAACAAAAGCATGATAGATACACCCGAGAGTATGGTGTCTAGATTCATACTAGTTGGCTATAGTGCAAGTGGGAGATTGTTATGGATATGCCCTATACCTAACTTGTGGATGGGCTATATGTACATGTATTTGTAATATTTTCATTAATTAATAAAATGGAAATCTTTATTATACGTGTCTTACATAACATATATAAATCATCAACACTATAATAAAGCCCTTGGAGTAATAAGACGATGGCTTCCATGCCTTATGAGAATCATTACTCTTAAATGTTCATAGTCATAGTTTTGTGAATAATATGGGCGTTCACAAAGCGGAGAGACTAGCATGATGATATGATCCGCCCTTAAGTGGGGTAGATGATCTCATAGGCTACTAGCGGAGATCCGTCCGCTTGGTGTATCACATGGATGCATGAGTTGCTCGTGTCCATCGAACTGTAAAAGTTTTAATATGGAGTGTTTATCCCATGTGTCTGTGAGAACTTTCATGTATCGATTATATGACTAGTCCTTTGACTTGAGGTCTTTACAATCTTATGTGTGGATCAAATAACTTTCACATTCTCCTTCCCTGGTTCAAAAGATCTGGTCATAAGGGTATGATTGGGTCATTTGTTGAAACACATGAAGTTTGTAAAGATACAATAGAGAATCTCCACTCTCTCGGATAATATTTTCTTATAAGAGTAGTATTCCAGTTTGTGGGTTGATATGTGTGATCAGTGCTTGAGACTGTGGCCACAGCGGAAGAATCATGTGAGATTCTTAGGTTAGCACGATTCATGACACTATCAACATCATACATTTGACCATATGGGTAGATACTTTCCGTACCATAGGTCAATAGGTGGGGATACAGTGAGGCGAAGGACTGTATCATATGTAAATCGCATACAAAATGGGTTATATATATCTTTCCTTCTCATTTCGGGGCCTTTGCATGTTGCTAGATGTCAACCTTGGTCATTGAAATCGAACGACCATATGATCGGAGGATAATTTATGTTCGATTAATTTAAGGGAAACTCGGAGATTTACAGACAGAAAAGGATTTCCAGAAAAGTTTCGTTGGAAAAGATTTGTTTTTAGACAAGAAAAGGGTTTTCAGAATGATTGGCTTTCTTGAGATATTATCTTTGATATGGAAATTTAGTGATATCCAGTTCTGATTTGATGAGTAGCATTATAGTATGCTATGAGTATGTGCCTGTTGGACAATTATGACCCATAGCATCACTATTTGTACTGAACATGGTGTTGTTGTACAAATTAACTATGTGACAAAGGAAAATGCTCTTTTATCATTTGTAATTGGATTACCTAGATATATAAATGATAAAAGTCCATATGATTACTACCAGATTAATATGATATGAGACAGTATTAATCCAAAAAGGTTTAATCATTAAATATCCCTAGTCGTAGTATTATCGATACAGGACATCGATAATGTAGAATAGGCTAGTATTATACTTGTGCGTGTTATAGAAGCGTAACAACATAGTTCTAATATATTTGGGTATTGGATACTCATGCAAGTGTAATAAGAGGTTATGTTTACCGATGATATGGAAACAGCTTCGCTCTGGATAGACCCCTCGGAATCCCATTGGTAGTATGACTATGTGTCTATGGGAATCCGAATCAGGGTAGGTGTATTTGGTCTTAACCTGAGACTTGCATCGCTAATACTTGCGACAATCAATATACTTTGGTTTTGATCGTCCGGGGCTTTAACAGGTTCTGTGTATGCCTCTTCTGGGTATACTGAGAATCATAGTGTATTGGGTGTGATGTCTACGAATCTATTTTATTAGGCAAAGTGCCTAAAACACATTTTACTTGGTAAAAGTGCAAGTGCCACCGATTTGTTACCCATCGTTCATAGTGACGTAAGTGGACCCATGTCTAACTAGGCTAGAGGTGGGTATGAATACTTCATAACCATTACGGATGTGGCATCGCGTTACAGTTATGTGTATCTTATGAAACACAAGTCAGAAACTTTTAGAGTTTCGACACGAAGTAAGAAAACAGACCGATAAAAGTATTAAAAATAGTACGGTCGGACCATAATGTAAAATACTTAAACATATGAGTTTCAAGCTTACTTGAAAGAGTATGGTATTCTTTCACAGTAGACTCTTCCCGGAACACCTCAATTTGACGGTGTGTCCGAACAGAGTAACCGAACTTTGTTGGACATGGTAAGGTTAATGATGAGTCACTCTGAGCTACCAATTTCCTTCTAAAGATATGCATTAAACAGTGCAAAACTTATTTTGAATAAGGTTCCATAAAAATCTGTTAGACAGACTTAATATTAGATATGAACAGGAAAGAAACCGAGTTTCTCATTCCTGAAGATTTGGTAATGTTGGGCATACGCTAAATGTTTGGATGGTACTAAACTAGAACCCAAATCAGATAAGTGCCTATTTGTGGGCCGTCCTTAGGAAACCAAAGTATAGTACTTATACAACTCATAAGAGAACAATGTAATTGTTGCTCTCCATGCGGTTTTCCAAAGAGGAATTCCTATATGCAGTGGTAAGTGGGATGAAAAGTAAAACTCGATGAAAATCAGAGTAATACTATTCCAGGCACCGAGTCCTCACGGAACACAAACAGTTCAGCATGGATGAAATTGTCCCAATAATCTTCGAATACACAAGAACCGCGTAGGTCAGAGAGAGTCAGAAAACAACCTGGGAAGTATGGGTTTCTGATCTCACCTCATGTAGAAATTAATCTTGTGAGGAAGATGAACCGGATACGTATGAGGAAGTGATACAAGGTATCGACTCCTTTTACGGCAAAGTGCCATGAAGTTCGAAATGGAATCCATGTATACATCCAAGTTTGAACACTGGTTGATGTACCAGAAGGCATTGTGCTTATTGGTACTAAATGTGTCTTCAAGGAAGACATACATGGATGGCAACATACAAATGTACACAGCTAGGCTTGTAAGAAAGGGTATCGTCAACGACATAGTGTCGACTACGACGAAATGTTTTCACCTGTTGCCATGATTAAATCCTTTTGGATAATGCTTGCTAATGCTGCATATTTTATTTATGAAATATGGCATATAGACGTCAAAACCGTTTTCCTTCATGGAAACTTTTTAGTGGATGTTTACAATATCCTGACGGTTTTGTCGTGCCGAAACATGCAAACAAGGTTTGCAAGTTAAATCGATCCATTTATGGATTAAAGCAAGCATTGTATTCTTGGAACCAACATTTTGATAAGATCATAATGGTATATGATTTCATTCAAAATGAATATGATTCTTGTGTATATAAGAAGGTTAGTGGGAGCGCACTGACAATGAATGTCATATTCGTTGATGATGTATTGCTTCTAAGCAATTACATTCCCATGTTAACAATCGGTGAAAGCTTGGCTTTCATTAAAATTCTCCATGGAATACTTGGGAGATGCAACCTTTATTATAGGAATAAAGATCTACTGGGATAGATCTAGAAAGCTGCTGACAACCCTCCCAGAGTTCATACATTTTTGAAATGTATGTGACATTATGTCTCATATGCTTTGAGCATATGTAGACACTATAAGGCCAATCCAGGTGATGGTCACTAGATTGATGTAAAGAACATCCTTGAGTAACTTAGAAGAACTAAGGATGCTTTCTTAAAATATGGGGAAAATGAGAACTTGAGGTGACTAGGTTCACCGCTGCAAGTTTCCAAACCGACAAAGACGACTTAAGTCGCAATAAGGGTACGTATATAGTTTGAATAACAGAAAAGTGAGCTAGAAATATTCAAAGCAAGATATTGTTGCCGAATAAACAAGAAAAGCGGAACATTGTTGCAGCTGAGGCAGCAATAGAAGCATTTTGGATCTATTTAATCCTAATTGGATTAGGAGTAGTTTTGTTAGCAGCTGAGCTAGGCTACAACACAGGCTAAGGAACCACAGTCTCATCAACGATTCAAGTATATACTTCGACTATTTCATCTGATTCGTTCGATCATACATCGTGGCGATGTGATGATCGAATAAATTGTATCCGATGATAACCTTGAAAATCCGCTGACGAAAGCTGTTTCTCAGCAGAAGTTTGAGCGAACCGTACATGGTTCAGGTGTAGGACACTTGAGTGATTGGATATAGGCCAAGTGGGAGTTTGTTGGACAATTATGACCCATAACATCACTATTTGTACAGAACATGGTGTTGTTGTACAAATTAACTATGTGACAAAGGAAATTGCTCTTTTATCATTTGTAATTGGATTACCGGGATATATAAATGATAAAAGTCCATATGATTAATACTGGATTAATAAGATATGAGACAATATTAATCCATGTAAGGTTTAATCATTAAATATCCCTAGTCGTAGTATTATCGAGACTGGACATCAATAATGCGTAATAGGCTAGTATTACACTTGTGCGTGTTATGGAAGCCTAACATCATAGTTCTAATATATTTGGGTATTGGATACTCATGCAAGTGTAATAGGAGGTTCTGTTTATCGATGGTAGGGAAACAGCTTCGCTTTGGATAGACCCCTCGGAATCCCATTGGTAATATGACTATGTGTCTATGGGAATCCGAATCAGGGTAGGTGTATTTGGTCTTAACCTGAGACTTGCATCGCTAATACTTGCGACAATCAGTATACTTTGGTTTTGGTAGTCCGGGGCATTAACAGGTGCTGTGTACACCTCTTCTGGATATACTGAGAATCGTAGTGTATTGGATGTGATGTCAAGATGGAAGTATCACTTCAGTCATATGGAGATGATGATCACGCAGGATACGGAACTGGAACTCTTGTATACTGCAGCTATCAGGATAATATTACAAGGTCATGATTATCCGATTATAGAGACTAGTTACCAGAGATCCGATATATGCTTCATATGAGGCAGACACAATTCCAGCCCCAGGCCTAGCATGTGACATTCTGATACTTGATCGTAATACGCAATACTACGTATACTATGTCTGACAAAGATTACATATTCCTTTACATAATATTGCTGGAGAATTGGGTAGGCACCGTGCTTTGCTAGAAGTCAACCATGTCTTGTAAATCGATAAGAATGTGGTATCCGGTACGCACGTATTCAGATAGTCCGATGACCGTATTTACTGCCAACATATCCAGAGATCTCTTGGGTCGCTTCCTGAAGATTCACTATTGAGATTTGACTCGAACAAAAAAATTAATCTGGGATTAAATATGAGATAGAAAATTAATCTGCGATTAATTACGGCATGAATTAATCTGGGATTAATTAATAGAGAAATAATTAATCTGGGATTAATTGTGTCATGAATTAATCTGGGATTAATTCGTGAAAAAGAGAGAGAACGCGATTAATTTGGAATTAATCGGTAAAATAAATTTAATAGTTAAATTGGATTTTTCTCTTTAATTTATTTAATTGGGCTAAAATAATATATTAGATATATTAAATGTAATCAGATTTCAAAGCGGAATTAAAATTAGATTTTAATTCAAGTTAACGAATTAATTTACAATTAATTCGTAAGCGACTTACATAATAAATTTGCGAGGCACTATTATTTAATTAAATTGGATTTAATTATATCGCGAAGGAAAATTCGTTTAATCGGATTAAACGAACCCGAGCCCGAAGTGTGTAGAGCGAACCACTTGAATTTTGAATTTAAAGTGGGGTCCACCAACTTACATCACTAGTCACTTTTTTTGTGATGGAAGTGGTTGGGATCTTTAAAGCAAACTTGTCCAACACACTTTGTAATTACTTTTTGGAAAAGTATATACACTTTTTTGGAAAAAGTATTTGGTAATTGTTTTTGGAAAAACAAAACACAAAGTCTTCATCTCTCTCCCATTTCTCTCTATGGCCGAAACTTTACTCCTTGGAGGATAAATTTTTCTTTCAATTTGTTCCAAGTTAGCACTTACAAGGAGTGAATCAAGGTGATAGGGAAACTCACCCGAGAGTATGGAACTCGATTTCAAGCTCCGAAGCTTCCAACACATCCAACAAAGAAGAAATTTTTGAAATCCTAAATCCGATCAATGTGAGTATTCCACAACTCTCTTTGATTTATTGACACACGAATCACTCTTAGACGGTATTGGCGTGTTCTAGGAACACTAACAACGCACACACGCGTGCACACACACGCATTATCTATGATATTATTCAAAAAGTTATCGAATAATATAATATATTTTCTTGTTATAATAAGGTTCTTATTTTTAGATTTATTAATTTAATTTTATAATTTAGTAGTATTTTTATTTTAATATGATAACATAATATGTTTTCTTATTATTATATACTTCTACACACACGAATTATCTATGATATTATTCAAAAAGTTATCGAATAATATAATATATTTTCCTATTATAATAATGTTCTTATTTTTATATTTATTAATTTAATTTTATAATTTAGTAGTATTTTTATTTTAATATGATAATATAATATATTTTCTTATTATAATATACTTCTAATAAATTTATAATATACATTTTTATTGTAATAGTTTTATTTATTATAGATTTATTAATTTAATTTTATAATTAAAAGTATTTTTTATTTAAAATAATAGTATAATATGTTTTCTTGTTATAAAAATTTCTTATTTTTTGATTTATTAATTTAATTTTTAATTTAATAGTATTGCTTATTTTAATAGGATAATACAATATGTTTTATTTAATAATATTTCTTATTTTAATAGGATAATATAATATATTTTCTTATTATAATAGAATTCTTATAAAATTATAATACGTATTTTGATTATATAAGCTTTTTATTTAATAATTTATTAATTTAATAGTGAGTTGCCATGTGGCGAGATAAGGAGGCTAAAAAATATTTAACTTATATATATATATATATATATATATATATATATATATATATATATATATATATATATATATGTTGATGGTGTTTTCAGGCGCTACAACATTTAAGGCAGGCACGGCAAGGACAAAAGGGTAAATTCTATGTCTGGCTGAGATCATCTAGCCGACCCGACCAGTTCATGTGAAGACCGACCACTTTGGTTCGGATGACCGAGCACTAAAAAAAAAGGCAAGATCACTCTCAGCATGAAAGATTGTCATGGCCGACCTCATTAAAGACCGACCAGACAACGGACCGTGTTCAAGACAACAGCACCCCCTTTCTTATGGATAAGATAAGGAAGATATCCTACTTTCGCAAGGAGAAAGAGTCAGAATCCAAAAGGGAATACTGAAGGAGAAGGCAATACCGGATCAGGAAACCCTACAAGAAGAGAAGATTGGGTTCAAATAGGATTTCTTATTCAAATAGGAATCTGATTTCTGTATTATTATAAATAGAAGGGTAGAGCATGTGTAAAAGGACATCTAAAAATCATCACAAGAGTGAGAGATTAGAGTCATAGAGCTCTGATTTGTAAAAGCAATGAAGAGACTCGAGGAGTGTATTTGAGTAATAAAAAGCACCACCCTGTTCTTGCCCGTGGACGTAGGTCGGATCCCAAAATCCACCGAACCACGTTAAATCACCTTGTCTGATTGGCGTATTTTCTTGTTTTCCGCTAATTTGCCTTTGGTCCCCCATAACCAAACAAATTCACAGTTGGAGGAGGATTTCCTTGGGAGTGATATTCCAATATTACCCTGAGACCAAAATCCACCGTCAACAATATATATATATATATATATATATATATATATATATATATATATATATAAAAAACTAAAATATTAACTAATTAATTAAATAAATTAATATGCTTCCTTCTTTAATAGTAGATAATGTTTTTATATCGTTATAGGTTTTCAGGTTAATAATTTATTATTTAATTTCATAATTTATTTATAAAAAATAATTGTAGAGATATTTAATTTTATAATGTAATAATAAAAATTAATTGTTCATATTAGGTTAATTGTAAATAATTTAATAGTATTTTTTTTAAAATTTTATATTCTAATATGTTTTCTTGTGATAATAGAATTATTATAAAATTATAATATGTATTTTTATTATAATATGTAATTTTATTTAATAGATTTATCAATTTAGTTTTATAACTTTAATATGAAGCCGTCAGGTAACGTGATGAGCAGACTTAAAAATATTTAATATATATATATATATATATCTTATAAATTACATTTACTTTTATATGTTAAGTATTTATCCCTAAATAAATCGATAAGATAATTCTTTAGTCAAGGGATAGGTTTATTATCCATGTTGATAGCTACCATTTTTTTATTTTTTTTTTATATATGTTATAAATATTTGAATTATCTAATGACTAAAACATTCAGAAGTGAATTAGTATGACAACTTCTTGAGTTGTTTTAGGAGTTGGTTGGTTCCTCAAATTATCAACAATTGGAATGTTTCACTCGAATGAATCTAAATTTATTTTTTGTTATTTCTGTTATGGATGTTTGTATTCGAAATATTTGGTATCTACGCCAAGTTGGTCAAGGTCAAACTTCCCATCCAAAAAATGCAATATTCAAGGAATGAACAGAAGATGGTTGTTTGAAAGAAGTGAAGGATGAGAAGAGTATTGTTGGAAAGAAATCTGCCACCAATGAATGGTTGGTTGAGTGGTAGTTGGCTCAATCCTAGGAGACTCGATTAGGTATGCTCCCCAGTTCGAGTCCCACTAGAGTCACCATCGTTGGGAGGACCATACCGTATAGTTCTCGGTCCGAATCCGGATTAGTTAGGCCCAATGTGGCACTGGATACCGGGTGGGGAACCAAAAAAAAAAAAAAATCTGCCATTGAGCAGAAGGGTAAATTTAGGTGAAATTAATGTTATGATCTCATATTAGTTTATTTAATCGATATTTATCTTATAGATTAGATTTATTCATATAATTTATGACAATTTCTTGAGTTATTTTGGAAGGTGATCCATCGAAGTATAAATAATTGGAAGATTTAGTTCCCTCGAATGAATCCAAACTTATTTTTAATTGTCTCATTATAAATATTTTTTTTCCTGTAACATTTGTTATAGTATCAGGTTAATTGGATGAGGTCAAACTTCTCACCTAGAAAATGCAGTATTCAAAATTTGAATTACCTCAAATGAATCCAAACTTAATTATTGTTGTCCCTGTTATAGAAATTTCACTTCGTAACAATTGGCAAAAAATATTTCTCAACTGTTCAATTGATTGTAGAGTTTATCGATTGTAGATTATGGCCAAGGTAGAAAAATGCCAATAGGAGATCCCAATGAATCATAAGGGGGATGAGCGATTAATACATACTTATTTCCACCTCTTTATCTTAATGTTTTGTGAGTGATATTGATTTTTATAAGAGATTTGATATGTTTTGGCTACCTTTTACAGGTCAAAATAATATCACGGTTCAACGAAATCAATTAGTGATGAAAACGATAAGATACAGAGTAAATCAGGAAAAAAATTCGGAATTAAAACGAGCAAAGCGTGTCACGACGCACCCCTTAATAATTTGTGACAAGAACATCTTTTGCTTTGATCAATCAAATTGCTTTGATCAATTTGAGCGCGTCATGACTCCTGGAAAAGCGGCATTAATTCATCCTGAATCAAAATTTTAACTAACACCCCTTAAACTCTCTATATAAACATAGTTCGTCCCTAAAACCTATAACATACTTTGAAACCTCCAGAGGATAGAAGAACGCCTAAAGCAAGGAAAAAACAAGCGCATCAATCCAGAGTTGGAGTTTGAAGCCAAAGACTGAAAATGATAGTTTCTTTCTTACTTTCTTTCTTATCTATCTATCTTTATCTTTTTTGAGTTCCTGTCTTATATCTATAATTAGCTCGTGTTTATTAAACATTATGAGTAGCTAATTCATTAAATCTATGATTATAATGGATCTTGAACATGTTTAATTAATTGAATTGCATATTTTTATTCTCACTAAAGAAAATTTACTTTTAGCGTCCAAACATTTAGCGTCGAAATTTATTTCGACGCTAAATGTCATCTTTTCATGTCGAACATAATATTTGACGCCCAATGTCAAAATTTAGCGTCGAAACTAATATTTGACGCCACAATGTCTACTTTTAACATCGAATATTAAAAAACGATGCTAAATTGTAAACTTTTTAGCGTCAAATATAATATTCGACGCTGAAAAATTAGACATTTAGCATCGACAAAATTACGTCGCTAAAGGTTTATGACTATACCACCGACTGTCTGTTAACCTTTAGAGTCAAAATTAAATTTCGACGCTAAATATCCGATTTTTAGCGTCGAATGGGAGTACTTCGACGCTAAAAATAGATTAAAATGCAGAATGCCACCAATCCTTCTTCCCCTCTGCTTTTCTCTCATCATCTACAATCTTACTCTCTCATCTGCAACCTCACAACTCTCCTACAAAATTTCAATAAAACTCTAATTAATTTTCCATAAGGTAAATCTTCTTTCATATATCTTTGTTATTTTTCTTTATATTTTCAAAGAATAATTATATATCTCACTTAAGTATTTCAGTTTAATCTTTGTAATAAATTATGGTTTTCATTTTTTATAATTATGTTTATTATATACTTTGTGAGTGGTTTATGATGCATATATGTAGATTAGTTAATTAACTAAATATATTTTATTTTGTAAACTAATTAATTAATCAACTAAATATAAATGTGTATGCTTAAATAAATAATTAATGAATTTGTGATGTTGATGAGTGTAATATGATGTCTAATAATTATATTTTTATATTTAGATATTTGGCTGAAATGGATAGAAATTGGATGAGCTCAGTGGATAGATTGAGTGTTGAATACCGTAATGGAGTGTATGAGTTCATGGAATCGGCAAAGCAACACATTGATGCAGAAGGTCGTGTTCGGTGTCCATGTATAAATTATTTGAATAGGAAAATGAAACGGTTAGATGAAGTTCATAATCATTTATACATGCTGGGAATATCACCAACTTACCGTATGTGGATTTATCACGGTGAGCAGTATAATTCTCAATCACGGTTTATTGATTCCGGTGAAGAGAGCAGTAGTTACAATCAACCTGCAAAACGATGAGATAACCAATGTTTTGCATGACTTATAAGGTACACAACTTGGTCATAGTGTTAGTGGTGACATACCAGTGTTAGGTGGAAATGATCAAAATTATTTAGTGAACTACTTGATAAGGAAAAAAAATCCATTTGAAGGTGCTGGAATGTCGATGTTGAATTTCGTTGTGAAATTATTACACATTAAAGTGATCAACAAATGACCAACAAAAGTATTGATATGATGCTAGACTTACTGGGGCAAATGTTACCGGTTGGAAGCGAATTGCCTAAGTTGTATTACGAGGCAAAGAAAATGTTGATTGATTTGGGAATGAGATAAGAATCCATTCATGCTTGTAAGTATGACTGTGTATTATTTCGTGCCGAGTATGAATCACTTGAATATTGTCCGATATGTGGTGAAAGTCGGTACAAAGTCCGTGGTATGGAGAAGAAAGTACCTCAAAAGATATTACGATATTTCCCATTAAAGCCCAGGCTGCATAGGTTGTTCATGTCACGACACACTGCGACTGACATGATGTGGCATTATGAAAAGAGGATCGGTGCAGAGGGCATACTCAGACATCCTGCGGATGGAACCGAGTGGAAGGAATTTGATGACATGTACCCCCGTTTCGCTGAGGACCCTGTAATGCCAGGTTAGGTCTTGCCTCTGATTGTTTTAACCCGTTTAGGAATATGTACAACTCTTACAGCATGTGGCCAGTTATTGTTATTCCATATAACTTACCTCCATGGAAATGTATGAATGATCCGTTCATGTTTATGTCATTGATTATCCCTGGTCCATGTTCCCCTGGTAAAGATATGAATATTTACTTGAGACCATTGATTGATGAGTTACAAACATTTTGGAATGTGGGTGTGCATACCTATGATGTAGCTTCTTGGTAATAATTTCATATGCATGCCACATTATTATGGACCATTAATGATTTTCTAGCTTATGGTTCATATCTGGATGAAGCACTAAGGGATAAGTGGCATGTCCAGTTTGTGAGGGTCAAAAACCTTCGCAACGATTACGGAATAAAATAGGATACACATGGCACAAGAGATTTTTTTAGTTGAGTCATCTTTGTCAAAGAAGTAAATTATTCAACGGTCAACAGGAACCATAGAGTATGCCCAGTCCATTGTTTGGATTCGACATTCAGTGCCAACATCAACATCTCAGAGACAACACACCAGTGAAACATCATAATAATAGAGATAAAAATCGAAAATGTCAACTTGAAGAGTTGAATTAGACATGAAAGATTATTTTTTCTTTGTTAGAATATTGGGGGAGTCTGAGTCTCCGACATAATTTGGATGTAATGTACATAGAAAAAAAAACATATGCGAGAGTTTAGTGGGCACACTCTTCAATATTTCGGGTAAGACGAAAGACACTGTAAATGCTAGATTGGACCTACAAGATCTTAGAATTCGCAGTGAATTGCATTTACAGGTCACTCCTCAAGTCTTATTAAGCCACCTGCTAGTTACATGCTAACTCACTCAGAGAGAAAATCATTATGTGATTGGCTGAAAATGGTTAAATTTTCTGATGATTATGCATCGAATATTGGACATTAGGTTAGGGATGATACAATAACGGGGTTAAAGATTCACGACTGTCATGTGCTTCTGGAGATTCTGTTTCCTGTTGGCATTCGACCTTATCTGCCCTCGAATGTATGTGACATCGTACTTGATCTATGTGGCTTCTTTAAACAATTATGTTAGAGGGCATTAACCACATCTGTTATTGACGAACTTGAGCGAGGAATCGTGATAATCTAGTGCAAGCTGAATCTAATTTTGCCACCCATTTTTTTGATGTGATGATACATCTGGCCGTGCATTTACATTCCGAAGCTAGGAAAAGAGGTCATGTCCATTACAGATGGATGTATCCTATTGAGAGGTACTATACAATTTTAAATATTACATTCTTAAATTTGATTTTGCATTAAATTTATTATTAATGAAAATTTGTTGTCATATCTGCCGTGCTTTGGGACATTACAAACAGTATGTGAAAAATAAGGCAAGGCCTGAAGGGTCAATAACAGAGGCTGTTTTAATAAGCGAGGCAATAACATTTTGTTGGATGTACATGTAGAATATTGAAACTCATTTTAGTCGTTGGCCACGAAACTATGATAGAGATGCAAGTAATCAGCAAGATATCACAGTGCTTTGTCAAAATTACAGACCGTTTGGAGCAGTAGATGTCAAATTACTAACATTTAGGAAGCTCAACGTGCTCATTGGTTTATATTGAGTAATTGCGATGAAATGCAACCGTACTTAACGTAAGTCTTGTAGGTGTATAAATGTATTTTTATTGTCTTACATTAACGTAACTCATTTTTTGTAGACAACATATTACCATGCTATAATGTGGTGGTGACCACAACATTGATGGAAGACACAAAAAGAATTTCCTAAATAGTTTGAGGCAACTGTAAGCCTTAACATTGTCTATTTATTTTTATCCTAATAGTAAATATTTAAGTTTGTTATATTAACACATAAATATTATCATGTGTTAGATAAACAACCAAGAGCAAAATGTTCAACTGGACTCAACCTCTTCGTTAGTTTCATTGGCATATGGGCCTCAAAAGCAGGCTTACGAATACAATGGATGCATTGTGAACGTAGTTAGATTTCATACCGAGCAGCGAGATGTTTCACATGTCACTCGGAATTATGGAATTGTAGTCCCAAGAGAACACGACAAAGATATTATTGACTTCTACGGAGTGTTGTAATCAGTCAGTGAGTTGATATACAGACCCAGACGACGTATTATGATATTCGAATGCAAGTGGTTTGACACAAATGGTAGAAATATGAGATTTCAAGTTAGTAATCATGTAACGTCAATTAATGTTCAACGTTATTGGTACAAGAATGATCCATATATTTTTTGTACCCAAGCACGGTCTATGATATATATATCTGATCCAAAGCTAGGAAATGGATGGATGTGTTGGACAATTTTGACCCATAGCATCACTATTTGTAAAAGACATGTGTTTTTGTACAAATTAATTATGTGACAAAGGAAATTGATTTTTTATCATTTTGTAATTGGATTACTTGGATATATAAATGATAAAAGTCCATATGATTAGTACCAGATTAATACGATATGAGACAGTATTAATCCATGAACGGTTTAATCATTAAATATCCATAGTCGTAGTATTATCAAGACTGGACATCGATAATGCGGAATAGACTAGTATTACACTTGTGCGCGTGATGGAAGCTTAACAGCATAGTTCTCATATATTTAAGTATTTGATACTTATGCAAGTGTGATAGGAGGTTCTGTTAGCCGTTGGACCAGGAGCAGCTTTGCTCTGGATAGACCCTTCGGAATCCCATTGGTATTATGACTATGTGTCTATGGGAATTCGAATCAGGGTAGGTGTATGTGGTCTTAACCTGAGACTTGCATCGCTAATACTTGCGACAATCAGTACGCTTTGGTTTTGGTCATCTGGATCTTTAACAGGTTCTGTGTACGCCTCTTCTGGGTTTATTGAGAATCATAGTGTATTGGGTGTGATGTCAAGATGGAAGTATCACTTCAGTCATATGGTGATGATGATCACGCAGGATACAGAACTAGTACTCTTAAATACTGTAGCTATCGAGATAGTATGACTAGGTCATGATTATCCGATTACAGACACTAGTTGCTAGTGATCCGATATAAACTTCGTACGGGGCAGACACAATTCCAGCCTTAGACCTAGCATGTCACATCCGATACTGGATCGTATTACGCAATACATGATATACTACGCCTGATACAGATTATATATTCTCATGATATATTAATTATGAGAGAGAAAATTAATATGGGATTAATTACGGCAAGAATTAATCTGGGATTAATTAACATAGAAAGAATTAATCTAGGATTAACTGTGTCATGAATTAATCTCTTATTCATGAAAAAGAGAGAAAACATGATTAATTTGGAATTAATCGGTAAAATAAATTTAATAGTTAAATTGGATTTTTCTATTTAATTTATTTAATTGGGCTAAAATAATATATTAGATATATTAAATGAAATAGGATTTCAAAGCGAAATAAAATTAGATTTTAATTCAAACTAAGGAATTAATTTAGAATTAATTCGTAAGAGACTTACATAATAATTTTACGAGGCACTATTATTTAATTAAATTGGATTTAATTATGTCACGAAGGAAAATTCGTTTATCGGATTAAGCAAACCCGAGCCCGAAGTGTGTTGAGCGAACCACTTGAATTTTTGAATTTAAAGTGGGGCCCACCAACTTACATCACTAGCCACATTTTTGGTGATGGAAGTGGTTGGGAGCTTTAAAGCTAACTTGTCCAACACACTTTGTAATTACTTTTTGGAAAAGTATATACACTTTTTTGGAAAAAGTATTTGGTAATTGTTTTTGGAAAAACAAAACACAAAGTCTTCATCTCTCTCCCATTTCTCTCTATGGCCGAAACTTTACTCCTTGGAGGCGAAATTTTTTCTTTCAATTTGTTCCAAGCTAGCACTTACAATGAGTGAATCAAGGTGATAGGGAAACTCACCCGATAGTATGGAACTCGATTTCAAGCTCTGAAGCTTCCAACACATCCAACAAAGAAGGAATTTTTAAATCCTAAATCCGATCAATGTGAGTATTCCGCAATTCTATTTGATTTATTCACACACGAATCACTCTTAGACGATCTTGGCATGTTCTTGGAACACTAACAATGGTATAAGAGCAATCTAAGTTTGATTTTGAATTCTAGGGTTCATGACTTTAATTTGGGATTTTTATGTTTGGAACTTGATTTTCCTAAATTGGTTGTTTGGTTATGGTTGGATGATGATGAATTGGATTTGTGCATCAACAGAATTGAGAAAATTTGATTGTATCAAAAATCCCCAATTCTTGAGCCATGGCCGAATGTAACCCTTGAAAATGCTCATGGTGTTTTTTTGAATTTTGACAAATTGGATATGTAAAAAGCTTGAAATGAATATTGATTGTTGTTTTAATTAGATTGAAATCAAAAATTGGATGTTATTTATTGTAATTGCCGTGAATGAGACATGTTGGAAAGGATTGATTTTGCTTCAATTTGTGTTGGACATGAATTGGAAATGTAGAGCATGATTAATTGAATTAATTAGTGTTTTGGAAGCATTAGATTATTTAATTAATTATGGTAATTACACTTGAATTGAATTAATTTGTAATTTGGAATAATGAGTTAATTTAATTTATTGTATTTGGGATTAATGGGCTTTGTTGGGCCAAGTTGGTTTAGGATAATTGGTTGGATCCAATTGGGCCTAAAACCATTACCATAAAGTCCAAATATGACAAATTGGGCCTTTAAATAATTTAATTGGGCCTAAATTGATTTTTGGCATATGGTGATTCCTAATTGGGCCTTGGCATCTTGGGTTTGACCCATAATTGCCAAAGCCCATGCCTAAAGAATTAATTAAAAGCCCATTGGACTTAATTGAATAGTATTGGATACTAATTGGGCATTTGAGACCCAATTGGATTGGATTTGGAATCCAAGTCTAAAAGGCACTATTGAAAGTGTAATTATTTAATTTGGAATTAAAAATGAATTAGTATTGGATACATTTAAATTGGATTTAAAATTGTAGTTCGATATAATTCAAGGATACGTACTTTAAGTATTTATTCTTAAACGAGTTGGACTAGCGCAAATCAAATCGTTGTTTGAACATTGGATGGTCATTAATCAAAGATTAATTAATTGGGTTAGATTGATTGATAACATGCTTTGTGTGAATACTTGGATGTATGTATGAATAATTTATATCGGATGGATATTAGATGGGTGAGGGCAATTTTGGAAATTGTTGTAATAAATTTAGAATTTATTAAATTGGACCTGCGTGTCCAGCCTTTTTATCTCTTTATCTCATTGTATTTCTCTTCTCACTAATTCCCCTCAATGTAAATGAGGTTTCTTTAGAAGTATTATGTAATTGGGTAGAAGTATGAATAGTGCTAGCGGGAGAGAGGAAATGGAGAGATTTGTTCTAGGAACAAAGTTTGTTATATATCCATCCGCATATCATTATTATTTTATTTCACGCCTTATTATGCTTTTAGAATGCATGCTTAAGGGTGTATGATGAGACCTAATCAAAGATAATAAATTGGTTGCCAATTTACATAAAAAAAAACCCTCATCAAATATTAAGCGTTTTTCCTTCCATTAAGTGGTTCTCTCTCAAGATCCAAGATTGGCATGGTTTGTTGGCCAAAGTCAAGACATTTGTCCATTACGGATATGTTTGAACCGCATAAGCTTTGTTCCATATCGTATGTCTTGGGCGGTTGTGACTTGTTGGCCAAAGTCAAGGTCACTTCTTGTTCATCGACTTCGATTACGAAGCTTTCCCACTGTCACTGGGTCACGCTTAACTAGAATCATTAAGCTTGTTGAGCCAAAGCCAAAGCTTAGTTGATTTAGAGGAAAAAGGTTAGGAAATATATTCGATATATTTACATATATTGGATATATGTTTTGGACTTGGAGGTCCACCTACCGAATCTAAGAATTGGATGGGATCCAATTGATCTTAGAGATCTACCTAGTTAAGTTTCATACAACTTGTTGGCCAAAGTAAAGGTTGTGTGTTATTTAACGGGATCCTAGTCCATTAGGAAACTAGGTTTCCCGAGTACTCCACAGAGGGTTAGAGGCTCGCCGAAATATAGTGGGAGGCAAGAATTAAATTTGCAATTTCGTTTAGATACTTACCAATACGCGCACTTTTATTTTATTTATCTTTGTAATAAATATATTAGTTGGACTAATATTTAATATTGCTTTCGTTGAACAGTTAGACTGTACAAGACACTACTTCATTTATAGTTGATTATATAGTTGGACTATAGTAATCATTACATTTGATTATACCCGAAATCATTGATTGGATAGTTGGACTATAGCAATCAGTATAACTGGAAAGATTAGCGTCAAATGACAAAATCTTAGGTGAAAAATGTCTTTAACGGCACAATTTTCTAGAGTGGGAAATGAATCTCAGGATAGTCCTGGTAGTTGAGAAATTACTCTATTGATAGAAAACCTCTCGGGCCTGAGCCGGAGTTTAACAAATAGTAGAGCATGAGCTTTGGAAGACTCATTGTGAGGATAACTTTAGTGCTCAATCTGATATGTTTGCCGCAAAGACTCCTTAATTACGTCGTTAGAACTAAAGATTAGATCTTTTTACCATGATGATGAAATTAAAGGATCTTTATAGATCTAACCTTAGATCTTAAAAGTACAAAAGAAGATATTTCTCTCGCGTATGTCAGAGGGTACATCTGTCGAGCACTAGATGTCGTAGATGATTGCTGACATCGAACAACTAGGTTAGGTTGGCATTACCTACGAGGTCGAGACTTTCATAGATTTGATCTTACAGTCTCTGCCCGAATGTTGGGGCGGGTTCATCATGAACCAAGAGAAAACTCTTGAAGAGTTAATGGCTATGCTCAAGGAGGCAGAGTCAAAGCTTCTGAAAAGGCAAGAAGCGCAAGGCGCGTCTTACTTCGACATCCCAGAAGCCCAAGGCTTGGCCGAAGGCTTCTGGGGGTGTGAAAAAGGGCAAAGGCAAAATCTTAATATTCTTCTGGGATGACAAATGACATATCCAAAGATGTATGCCTAAATTGTGGCAAACGGGGTCACTGGAAGCGTGACTGTCGTATGGACAAGGCAGACATGAATGAAGTGAAGACGGGCAAGGCTTTGGCCTCAGGTATGTTTATTATAAACATGTCCAATACTAGTTTTAAAAATTAGATTTTTGATATTGAATGTGGTATTACATATTTACTGATGTGCTGCATCTGCTGATTAGCAAGAGACTGGCTTCAGATGAGATCAAACTGCGAGTCAGAAACGGGACGAGAGTCGATGTTTTGGCCGTTGGAACCTAAGTTTTGGAACTGCCCTTTTGGGCATGTACTTAAATTAGGAAAGTGTTATAATATACCTAGTTTGACTAGAAACATTATCTCTATATCTAGTTTAACCTATTGTGGGTATACCTTTATATTCCAGTACACAGGTGTTTTGTTATAAAGATGATATTGAGATATACACATTAGATGTGAATAACAGTATTTATATTTTGATATAAAAAATCTCATACATATAACATGACAAACAATGGCTCAAACTGAATTAATCAGATGAGACTTATTTGTGGCATTATTGTCTGGGACACATTAATAAGACTCGTATATCCACACTTTCGAATGGCGGATACTAGGACAAATTTGATTCTAATTAAAATGGTGTCTATGAATCTTGTTCATTAGGCAAAATGCCTAAATCGCCTTTTATTGGTAAAGGTGTACGAGCCACCGATCTGTTACCCTCGTTCATGGTGACGTATGTGGGCCCATGTCTAGCTAGGCTAGAAGTGGATATGAATACTTCGTAACCTTTACGGATGTTGATCACATTATGGTTATGTGTATCTTATGAAACACTAATCGGAAACTTTTGATGAATTCAAAGAGTTTTGACACAAAGTAGAAAAACAGACGGCCAAAAGTATTAAGACATTATGGTTGGACGGAAATGGAAAATACTTGAGCAATAAGTTTCTCGATTACTTGAAAAGTATGGTATTCTTTCACAGTGAACTCCTCCCGGAACACCTCAAATGAGTGGTGTGTCCGAACGGAGAAACCGAACTTTGTTGGACATGGTAAGGTCAGGATGAGTCTCTCTGAGCTACCAATTTCCTTCACGGGATATGCATTGAACAGTGCAATACTTATTTTGAATAAGGTTCCGTCAAAGTTTGTTGGACTGACTCAATAAGAATATGGACAGAAAGAAACTGGGTTTCTCATTCCTGAAGATTTGGGAATGCTGGGCATATGTTTTGATGGTACCGAACTAAAACTGGAAATCGGATTAGTGCATATTTGTAATGGTTATCCTAGGAAACATTCCACAAATCACAACAAACAAAGAATTTGTTGCTTTCCAAGCGGTTTTCCTTGAAAGAGGAATACCTAAATGCAGTGGTAAGTGGGAGGAAAGTAGAAATCGATGAAAATCAGAGTAATACTGTTTCTGGCACCGATCCCCTAATGGAACACGAACAGTTTATCAGGGATCAAACTGTACCACAATCTTCGAATACACAAGAACCATGTATGTCGGAGAGAGTCAAAAAATAACCTGGGAGGTACGGGTTTCTGATCTCACCTCACGTAGATATCAATCTTATTGAGGAGAATAAACCGAGTACGTATGAGGAAACGATACAAGGTATCGACTTCGGGTTTATGGAAAAGTTCCATGAAGTCTGAAATGGATTCCATGTGTACAACCAAGTTTGGATATTGGTTGATTACCAGAAGGTATTGTGCCTGTTGGGAGGAAATGGGTATTCATGGTGAAGACAAACATGGATGGCAACATACAAACATACAAAGCTAGGCTTGTAACGAAAGGGTATCGTCATCAACATGGTGTCGATTATGACGAAACCTTTTACCCGTTGCCATGGTTAAATCTATTCGGATTACGCTTGCGATTGCTGCATATTTCGATTATGAAATATGGCAAATGGACATCAAAATCGCTTTCCTTAACGGAAACCTTTTGGAGGATGTTTACAACATCTTGACGATTTTGTAGTGCCGAAACATGCAAATAATGTTTGCAAGTTAAATCAATCCATTTATGGATTGAAGCAAGCATTGCGTTCTTGGAACCAACATTTTGATGAGATCATAATGTTATATGATTTAATTCAAAACACAGATGATTCTTGTGAATATAAGAGGGTTAGTGGGAGCTCACTGACAATCACTGTCCTAAACATTGATGATGTATTGCTTCTTAGCAATGACATTCCCATACAACAATCGGTGAAAGCTTGGCTTTCATTAAAATTCTCCATGAAAAACTTGGGAGATGCAACCTTTATTCTAGGAATAAAGATCTACTAGGATAGATCTAAAAGTTGTTAGCACTCTCCATGAGCTCGTACTGTGAAAAACATGTACACGATCTGGTGTCTCATATGCTTTGAGCATATGGAGTCACTGTAGGGGTTTTAGGGGGAATATCCGGTAAGGCAGCGGAAGCGGCAGAAGATCGTATCTTCCGATTTCAAATTTTTTTCTCGGATTAATTAAATAAACATATTTATTTAATATTCCAATAATCAAATTATGAAATAAAATTCAGTAAATCATATTTAGGTGAATTTACCAAATTACCCTTATATTGGTATTTTGTCCATTTTAGTCCGAAATTGATCTAATCAATTTTGAATGATTCTAAATCATTTCTAAGATGAACTTAGCATGTTCAAAACATCAAAACACCAAAAGCAACCAAATCCCCAAATTTCTTCTTCATCAAGCCGAATGCACTACATTAGAGCCATTTTGTGCACTTTGTGATTTCATGCATCAAAACACATCAAGATGTAATCCAATGAACATGAAACTTTATATGCATCATATACACACACAAATACACAACATATATGAAAATCCCCAAATTTGGAATTGGTCATGAACCCTAAGTTTTCAATTTCATCAAATTGGACAAATTAGACCAAATTGGTTAAATCCAACACTTCAATCATCTTTCTTCCATCCAATCAAAGTCTCAACACAATGAAACAACTCAAGATCAAATCTAGGTCATCTAAGAGTGGGTCAACAACTCTAGATTAGCAACAAGTTTTCCAAAACCTTAAAAGAAAGCTTATAACTACAATAGTCACAACCTTCCTTCATCATACATGCTCAACACTTCCATCAAAACTTCCATCAACAAAAACATAAGGAATAAAGAAATAAATAACCTAAGAACATCATATGTTAAAGCCTAGATCCTAAGGAACATTTTCCTTCTAATAGTAAGTTGGAAAAACTTACTAAAAATCAAGCTTTCTTTCTTTGGTTTCTTTCTTTCTCACAAGCTTCCTTTGCTTCCATTAATGGAGTTTTTCTTTTAAAGTGTATTAGGTTATCAAATGAAAGTGAAATGAAAACAATTATACTTAGGACAAAAAGGCCTTGGCCGAAATTGTGTATACATATATACCAAATTTCATTTCAATTTCATTAACTTTACATTTAGTCAACTTGCATAAATATCTTAATAACACTTTATTAGATATTTAATTAAGTCAACAAATGCAACTAAGAATAATATAACTCTTATATTTAAGTGTATTGGTCGAAATTATAAAGAAATAAAGGAAAAGATATTTTTTTATTTTTCAAACAATTTTGAACAAATATCTTAAGAAGTCAAAATCAATTTGACAACCTTTTCCTTAATGTAAAGTCAAACATTTACATTTATAATCATTTCCTAACTTTATCATTTGGTGATATATTTATATTTTAATTATATTAATCATTTAACAATTAAATAATTAAATAATTAATTAAATACAAATATATCAAATATATGTATTATATTTACTTTAAATATCTCAATACATAAATTGATGATATATGTCAAATACCTTTATTTGACTATTTATTAATGTGTATTTAATAATATCATATATTAAATACAAATACACATTAATTAGGGAATGACGGTTCGGTCCGTTCGCATGTATTTTTCGTTTAACGATTAAACGATTTATAAATAATCATCATTATTCATAAATGTTGCTCTAGTGCTCTATGAGTATGTTTCATTATTGAGACTCTCTAGATTCAGGTATATCCGTCACGAAATCCAATTTCATGTCCATAATCTATCCACCCGTAGATTATGACGATCACGGAGAATCTAGCTGAATCATACAGGTCGAGGTCATTCCATACATTTAATCCCTCCGTCACAGGTATCCAGATAATCCCAGAGATATAGATGTAAACGTCAAATCTCTATAGGTATTATCTCGTCGACGTATCTATTAGCAATCTTTAAATAACACTCGGAACTTACTTCCGATGTATACTGTGGCCACAGATTTAATAGACTGCTAAATATATATGGACTACCTATGCTCTGTACAGAGAACTGACGGATCCTATCTTGACACACACATAGGATATCCTGAGGACCGGTCTACACCCAACGAACAGGTTGAGGTCTGATCTAAATAGATCGGTGACGTGACTGCCATCTAAGTGTGGAGGATGTCTCATACATCCACAGTGGTATCTCAAGTCGAAGGACCACTATGCTACTCAACCCGAGAAGATTCTTATTGACGTTGGTGTACCATCCATTAAGAATCTTCGGTGAGCCGTTCAGTGTTTATCCACTATAAAAACCTACACGTCTATACGAGTCTCCATAGACTCATGGTTCATTGGGATAAACCATCGGACCAAGTCTCGATATACGACATGTACGTCTCACAAACGGATTTGACTAACCGACCCGTGTTAGCAAATCTTGACCAGAACTATGTTTGATAATATTCATATAGCAGTGACACTTCCCAATGTCAATTACAAACTAACTTTGTAACTGTGTACTGCATTATATATTATCGGGCCTTTGTCTAATATATACATATCACTAAACCACATTTAGTTTCAATCTAATCGTAATCAGATCGAATACATATATAAGAACAAGAGGTGCAACCATAAATAAGTAATATTATGGAATAAGAGGATGTTCGTATTCATGAATCAGACATAAATACCGTCCGGATTGGCACTCTGAGCACCAACCCCAACAGTCACAATCAGGAAGATCCAGGTGATGGTCACTGGATTGATGTTAAAAACATCCTTGAGTATCTTAGACGAACTAAGGATGCTTTTTTTAAGCTATGGAGAAGGAGAACTTGAAGTGACGGTGTTTACCGTTGCAAGTTTACGAACCGAGGAAGACGACTTTAAGTCGCAATCAGGGTACGTAATTTTGTTTGAACAACGGAATAGTGAGTTGGAAATCTTCCAAGCAAGATACTGTTGCCGGTTCAATACAAGCGGATTATATTACTACAGCTGAGGCAGCAGAAGAAGCATTTTGGATCTATGAAATTCCTAATTAGATTAAGAGTAGTTCTGTTAGCAGCTGATCTAGGCTATAGCACAGACTAAAGAATTACGGTCTCATCAATGATCCAACTATATACTTTGACGGTTTTATCTAATTCGTGAGATCATACATAGTGGCGATGCGATAATCGAATAAATCACATCAGATGATAACCTTGTAAATCTGCTGACGAAAGCGATATCTCAACATAAGCATGAGCAACCCGTACATAGTTCAGGTGCTGGACATTTGAGTGATTGGCTATAGGCCAAGTGGGAGATTGTTGGACAATTATGACCCATATCATCACTATTTTTGTAAAGGACATGGTGTTCTTGTACAGAATTAACTATGTGACAAAGGAAATTGCTCTTTTTTCATTTGTAATTTGATTACCTGATATATAAATGATAAAAGTCCATATGATTAGTACCAGATTAATAAGATATGAGACAGTATTAATCCATGAAAGGTTTAATCATTAAATATCCCTAGTAGTATTATCGAGACTGGACATTGATAATGCAGAATGGGCTAGTATTGCACTTGTGCGTGTTATGGAAGTGTAACGACATAGTTCTCATATATTTAAGTATTGGATACTTATGCAAGTGTGATAGGAGGTTCTATTTACCGATGGTACGAAAATAGCTTTGCTCTGGATAGACCCTTCAGAATTCCATTGGTAGTATGACTATGTGTATATGGGAATCCGAATCATTGTAGGTGTATTTGGTCTTAACCTGAGACTTGCATCGCTAATACTTGCGACAATCAGTATACTTTGGTTTTGGACGTCTAGGGCTTTAACAGGTTCCGTGTACACCTCTTTTGGGTATACTGATAATCGTAGTGTATTGGGTGTGATGTCAAGATGGAAGTATCACTTCAGTCATATGGAGATGATGATCACGCAGGGATACGGAACTAGTACTCTTAAGTACTACAGTCATCGAGATAATATGACTAGGTCATGATTATCCGATTATAGAGACTAGTTTCCAGTGATCCTATATATGCTTCCTACGGGGCAGACACAATTTTGGCCCCAGGCCTTGCATGTGACATCCGATACTGGATCGTAATACGCAATACACTGTATACCACGACTGATAAAGATTATATATTCCTTTAAAGAATATTTCTGGAGAATTGGGTAGGCACGGTGCTTTGCTATAAGCCAACCATGTCTTGTAAATCGGTAAGACGTGGTACCCGGACCGCGGTACACGTGTTCAGATAGTCCAATGACCGTATTTACTGCCAACATATCCAGGGACTCTTGGGTCGCATCCCAAAGATTAACCGATGACTTTTGACTCAAACAGAATTAATCTGGGTTTAATTATGGGAGAGAAAATTAATCTAGGATTAATTACGGTAAGAATTAATCTGGGATTAATTAACAGAGAAAGAATTAATATGTGATTAATTGCGTCGAGAATTTATCTGGGATTAAATTCGTCGAGAATTTATATGGGATTAAATTCGTCGAGAAAAGAGAACGCGGTTAATTTGGAATTAATCAATAAAATAAATTTAATAGTGAAATTGGATTTTTCTATTTAATTTATTTATTTTGGCTAAAATAATATATCAGATATATTAAATTGAAATTAGATTTCAGCATGGAATTAAAATTGGATTTTAATTCAAGCGAACGAATTAATTTAGAATTAATTCGTAAGGTATGTTAGGCATATGTTTGGATGATACCAAACTAAAACCCAAATAGGATAAGTGCCAATTATAGGTTATCCTAGGGGAAACCATAAGTATAGTACTTTTGCATCTCACGAGAGAACAATGTTATTGTTGCTCACCATGCGGTTTTCCTAAGAGGAATACATATATGCAGTGGTAAGTGGGAGGATGGTATAACTCGATGAAAGTCGGAGTAATACTGTTCAAGGCACGAAGTCCTTAATGGAACACAGATAGTTCATCAAGGATGAAACTATACCATTAATCTTCGAATACACAAGAACCGCGTAGATCGGAGAGAATCAGAAAACAACCTGGGGTATGGGTTTCTGATCTCACCTCATAAAGATGTCAATCTTATTAAGGTAGACCAACCGACTACGTTTGAGGAAGTGATACAAGGTATCGACTCCCTATTATGGCAAAGTGCCTTGAGTCCAAAATGGATTCCATGTATACCAACTATGTTTGACACTAGTTGAAGTACCACAAGGCATTATGCCTACTGGTACAGTATAAGTCTTCAAGGAAGACATACATGGATGGCAACATACCAACGTATAAAGGTAGGCTTTTAACGAAAAGGTATCGTTATCAACATTGTGTTGATTACGGTTCAATCTTTTACATGTTGCCACGGTAAATCCATTTGGATAATGCTTGCTGAAATTGTACATTTAAGAAATGTGTCAGTTAAAGATCAAAATCGCTTTCCTTAAACGGAAACCTTTTGGAGGATGTTTATAACATCCTGACGATTTTGTTATACCTAAACCAGCAAACTAGGTTTGCGGGTTGTTCGATCCATGTTTGGATTGAAGCAAGCATAAGGTTCGTGGAACTGACGTTTTGATGTAATCATAATGATTTATGATTTAATTCAAAACGAAAATAATTCTTGTGTATATAAGGAGGTTAGTAGGAGCGCACTGACAATGAATGTCATGTATAAAATAATGATAATATATGTCATTTCTTGGAAATGATATTCCCATAAAACAATCGGCGAAAGCTTGGCTTTCGAAATAATTCTCCGTAGAATTCTTAGGAGTAACAACCTTTATTCTAGGAATAAAGATCTATTGGGATAGATTTAAAGTTGTTAACACTCTCTGAGAAATTGTACATTTAAAATGTACGTGACCTGGTGTCTCCATACGCTTAAGTGTCTCATACGCTTTAAGCGTATGGAGACACAATCAGACTAATCCGGGTGATAGTCACTGGATTGAAGTTAAGAACATCCGTTAGTATCTCAGAGAACTAAGGATGCTGTCTTAGACTATGGAGAAGGAGAACATGAAGTGACTGGGATCACTGTAGCAAGTTTCCAAACCGATAAAGACGACTATAAGTCGCAAACAGTACTATAAAGTTAGAATACCAGAACAGTGAGCCGGAAATCTTCCAAGCAAGATATTGTTACCATATAAACAACAAATGCGGATTATTGCTGCAGCTGAGGCAGCAATAGAAGCCATTTGGGTCGATAATAAATCTAATTAGATTAGATATAGTTCTGTTAGCAGCTGAGCTAGGCGTCAGCACAGGCTAAAGAATTAATGGTCTCATCAACGATCCAGATATATACTTCGATATTCATCTGATTCGTTCGGATCATACATCGTGGCGATGTGATGATCGTATAAATCGCGTCAGACAATAATCATGTAAATCCGCTGACGAAAACCTTTTCTCAGCAATTTGAGCGAACCGTACATAGTTCGTGTGTTAGGAACTCGAGTGACTGGCTATAGGCCAAGTGGGAGATTGTTGGACAATTATGACCCATAGCGTCACTATTTGTACAGATCATGGTGTTGTTGTACAAATTAACTATGTGACAAAGGAGATTGCTATCTTATCATTTGTGATTAGATCACCTTAGATATATAAATGATAGGAGGTCCCTATGATTAGTTCCTGGATTAAGAATGATATGAGACAGTATCAGTCCACAAAGGATTAATCATTAAATATCCCTAGTCAGAGTATTATCGAGATTGGACATCGGTAATGCGTAAAAGACTAGTATTGCACTTGTGCACGTTGTGAGGGCATAACGGGCATAGTTCTCATATATTTAAGTATTGGATACTTATGCAAGTGCGGTAGGAGGTTATGTTTCACCGATGGTACGGGAAACAGCTTCACTCTGGATAGACCCCCTCGGAATCCCATTGGTAGTTTGACTATGTGTCTATGGGAGTCCGACGTCAGGGTAGGTGTATTTGGTCTTAACCTGAGACTTGCACCGCTAATACTTATGACAATCAATATACTTTGGTTGAGGTCGTCCAGGGATTTAACCGGTTCTGTGTACGCCAATACTGGGTATATTGAGAATCGTAGAGTATTGGGTGTGATGTCAAGACGGAACTATCACTCCAGTCATAGTGGAGATGATGTCACGTAGGATACGGTATTAGTGCTCTTAAGTGCTGCGCGGCCATCGGGATATTATGACTAGGTCATGTATATCCGATTATAGAGACTAGTTACCAGAAATCCGACATGTGCTTCGTACGGGGCAGACACAACTCCAGCCCCAGGCCTAGCACGTGACCATCCGATACTAGATCGATATGCACTATACGATGTATACTACGCCTGATACGGATCAATATATTCCTGTAAGGATATTTCTAGAGAATTGGGTAGGCATGGCGCTTTGCTAGAACCAACCTTGTCTTGTGAATCGGTAAAACGTAGTACTTGGTACTTAAGTGTTCAGATAGTCCGACGACCGAATTTACTGCCAACATATCCGGAGATCTCATGGGTCGCTTCCCAATGATACACCGATGACGTATGACTCGCACTTTAATTAATCTGGGATTATTTCGATGAGAGAGAAAATTAATCTGGGATTAATTACGGAGATATTTTATCTGGGATAAAATATCGTCTAAAGAGAGAGAACGCGATTAATTTGGAATTAATCGGTAAAATAAATTTAATAGTTAAATTTGATTTTTCTATTTAATTTATTCGAATGGGCTAAAATTAATATATCAGATATATTAATATGAATTGGATTTCATTGCGAAATTAAAGTCGGACTTTAATGCGAACGAACGAATTAATTTAGAATTAATTCGTAAACGACGTTCGTAATATATTTGCGTCGCATCGATATTTAATTAAATTAGATTTAATTATTTAACGACGGAAGTTCGTTTAATCGGATTAAACGGAACCGAGCCGCGGCAAATGTTCGTAGAGATATTTGAATTTTGAATTCAAATATGTGGGGCCCATGTGTGGTAGGTGTACCTACCACCCAACTACCTTGTTTTACTTTTGGAAAACCATTTACCCATACCTACCAAGATTAGGGTAAAATGTGAAATGGTTTTACCTAAAGTATATAAACAAAATCTCTCTCTATACTTATGATATATTATTATTATTCATTAGATGGATTTTAGTAAACCCTAGACAACTCTATCTCTCTCCCATCTCCTTCATGTTCACGCCAAAGGGCCAAAACTCACTGTTTTTGCTGCTGAAAAACGTGAGCAGTGAGGGAAGTTTTTTGTGGATTTTGTGGCAAGATCCAAGTGCTAGTACACTTCTACGAGGCATACGAAGGTGTTAGGGAAACCCACCCACGAGCCGGGAATCATTAGACGAAGATTGGAGCTTGAAATCTTGGATTCTTGAAGACTCAAAGCTGAAATTTTTGAGCAGTGGACTGCATGCAGTGGGCGCACCTTGGAGGGCTGAAAAATGGTTTTGTTTGTCTTCAAATCGTCTCAACCGATCAATGTAAGTATTCCGCAACTTCTTTGATATGTATTTCACACATCTTCATGCTTGTTTGATGATCTTGGGACCTAGAATAAAACAAACACTTACCACTGCATTTAGGTATTCCTCTTAGGAAAACCGCATGGAGAGCAAAAAATTTCTTTGTTCTCTTGTGAGTTGTGGAATTAGTTTCCTTAGGATAACCAATTACATAATGGGCACTTATCCAATTTGGGTTGTAGTTTGGTATCATCCAAACATATGCCCAGCATCCTCAAATCTTCAGGAATGAGAAACCCGGTTTTTTTTTCCTGTTCATATCTAATATGAAGTATTCTAACATATTTTCATGGAACCTTATTCAAAATAAGTATTGCAATTTTCAATGCGTATCTCTAGAAGGAAATTGGTAGCTTAGAGCGACTCATCATTAACCTTACCATGTCCAACAAAGTTCGGTTTCTTTGTTTGGACACACCTTCAAATTGAGATGTCCCGGGAGGTGTCCACTGTGAAAGAATACCATACTCTTTCAAGTAATCGAGAAACTTATTGCTCAAGTATTTTTCATTATGGTCCAACCGTAATATCTTAATACTTTTGCCTGTCTGTTTTTCTACTTCGTGTCGAAACTCTTTGAATTATTCAAAAGTTCCTGACATGTGTTTCATAAGATACACATAACCGTAACGCGATGCCACATCCGTAAAGGTTACGAACTATTTATATCCACCTCTAGCCTAACTAGATATGGGCCCACTTACGTCATTATGAACGAGGGCTAACAGATCGGTGGCACTTGCACTTTTACCAAGTAAAAGGTGTTTTAGGCACTTTTCCTAATATACTAGATTCGTAGACATCATTTGAATTAGAATCAAATCCGTCCTAGTATCCATTCTTCGAAAGTATGGATATACGAGTCTTGTTTAATGTGTCCCAGACAACAATGCCACAAATACGTCTCATCTGATTAATTCAGTTTGAGCCATTGTTTGTCATGTTATATGTTTGAAGATTTGTTTATATCAAAATATTACTTCGTTATTCACATCTAATATGTATTATCTCAATATCAATCTTTAAAACAAAACACTAGTGTTCTGGAACTAAAGGGTATACCCGCAATGGGTTAAACTAGATATAGAGATACTGTTTCTAGTCAACTATGTACTTTAAATAGTTCCTAACTTAAGTACATGCCAAATGGCAGTTTCCAAAACTTAGGTTTCTACGGTGAAAACAGCTACTTCGTCCCATTTCCGACTCGCAGGCGAACTCATCTAAAGCCAGTCTCCTGCTAATCAACAAGATTCCGAGCTCAGTACATATTTATGTATTTTCCACATCCATTATCAACTCCAATTTTAAATCTAGTAGTGGACATGTTATAACAAACAATATCTGAAGTCAGAGCCTTGCCCGTCTTCACTTCCTTGTTGGACAAAATGACCCATAGCGTCACTATTTGTACAGATCACGGTGTTGTTGTACAAAATTAACTATGTGACAAGGAAATTGCACTCTCATCATTTGTGATAGATCACCATAAATGTATAAATGAAGAGAGGTCCATATGATTAGTTCCTGGATTGAGAATGATATGAGACAGTAATTCATCCCCGAAGGATTAATCATTAAATATACCTAGCCGGAGTATTATCGAGACAGGACATCGATAATGCGGAATAGGCTAGTATTGCACTTGTGCGCGTTGTGAGGGCACAACGGCATAGTTCTCATATATATAAGTATTGGATACTTATGCAAGTGCGATAGGAGGTCGTGTTTCACCGATGGTACGGGAAACAGCTTCGCTCTGGATAGACCCCTCGGAATCCCATTGGTATTATGACTATGTGTCTATGGGAGGCCGAAATCAGGTTAGGTGTGTAAAGTCTTAACCTGAGACTTACATCGCTAATACTTACGATAATCGATAGACTTTGGTCTTGGTGGTACAGGGCTTTAACCGTTTTGCGTACACCTTCTGGGTTATCAGAGAGTCGTAGTGTATTGGGTGTGATGTCAAGACGGAAGTATCACTTTCAGTATATGGAGATGATGTCACGCAGGATATGTATTAGTGCTTTAAGTGTGCGCAACCAATCAGGATATTGTGACAAGGTCATGAATATCCGATTATAGAGACTAGTTACCAGACATCCGATATGTGCTTCGGACGGGGCAGACATTATCCAGCCCCAACCCTAGCACGTGACTATCCGATACTGGGCCGATATACACAATACTACGGTATACTACGCTTGATACAGATCTATATATTCCTGTAAGAATATTTCTGGAGAATTGGGTAGGCTTGGCGCTTTGCTAGAAGCCAAACCTTGTCTTGTAAATCGGTATAAACGTAGTACGAGTACTTACGTGTTCGGATACTCCGACGACCGTATTTACTGCCAACATATCAGAGATCTCATGGGTCGCTTCCTGAAGATTCACCGATGACGTATAACTCGCACTTAATTAATCTAGGATTAATTAGAAAAGAGAGAAAATTAATCTGGGATTAATTGTGGAGATATTTTATCTGGGATAAAATATTAATTATAAGAGAGAGAACGATTAATTTGAATTAATCGATAAAAATAATATATTGATATATTATTAAGAAATTGGATTTTGACGCGGAATTGAAATTAGATTTTAATCGGGCAAACGAATTAATTTAGAATTAATTCGTTAGCGACGTGAATAGTGATTTCGCTAGGAGCGTAATCATTTAATTACGCTGCGACGGAAAATTCGTTAATTTGGAATTAGCGAACCCGAGCCCGGGATTATTTGCGAGCGCATTCGCATTTCGAATTCGAGTGCGGCACGCAAGTTAATTCGAGCGTCAATCGCTAGTCACATCAAGCGTCAATCACATGCACTTTGAGTGATGTGACATTTGAGTGATTGATGTGGTAGTTGAAAGCATTTAATAGCTTTTGCTTTATGCTTTTTGACTTTTGTTTTTTGAAATTGAAAAAAATGGTAATTGTTATAATTTTGAAAATATAAAAAACCAAATACATTTTTAATGTTTAACTCTCTCTCTCCTCTCATTCACGTTTTTCGTGAAACCTTTCCCTCTCTTTTCATCTTCCCCATCTCACGGCTTGGAGCCATTTTGTTCCCAATTTTTGGTTTGACCGAATTTGTGAGAAGCAAAGGAAGAAGAGAAGTGCTAGCACACACACATGGGTTATATTATGGTGATAGGGAAACGAATTTGTGAGTTGGGATTCAAAGCTTTGGAGCTTAATGGAGGACATCCATGGCCGAATTTTCAAGGCGGAAGATGACCCAAATCGAGCATGATAGCAGTCCAAGGAGGCCAAAACCGAACTTACACAAGGAGCAGAAAAATGGGTTGTGTTCTTCTTCGCATCAAAACCGATCATTGTGAGTATATTCCGCCTCCTATGTTGTGTATTCACTCGTTTTTATGCATGATTTATGATCTTGGGACTTGATTGAAACTCAACAATGGTATCAGAGCTATTGGTTGCATAAAACGAATTAGGGTTCTTGAGCAAAATTGGGGCTTTTTGATTTAAGCATGATTTTAACAAATTGTTTGTTTAAGAATGCTTGTATATGAATAAATTAGAGTTATATGTAATCAATTTGATGAAAAATTAATTGGATTGATTTTCCCCAATTTACTTAATGTTGGCCAAAACTTTAATTGGGTAAACTCAATTTGAGCATCAAATGATTAAATTGTTTAGTATAGTATGCTTGAATGAGGTTGAATTGATGTTGTGCATAATCAATTTCATGAAATTTGGTTGGATCCATTTTTTCCCTAAATTTTGGGCATGACAAATTTGGGTAAACTTGATTTTGAGCAGTTTAATGAAATTGGATGATTTAGAATGCTTAAAGTTGTTTAATTGATGATTGATTAGATCAATTTGATGAAAAGTGTTTGGAACAATTTTCCCCAATTTGGTTGTGATGGCCGAATTTGGCAAGTGCCCTATTGTCTTGGATTTTTTGATTTTTTGTTCATTGGATGACTTGAAATCATTTAGGGATGTTGAATTTATGTTTAATTTGGTTCAATTGGATTGAATGTGATTTGGACATAATTTTTCCCCTATGGCCGAGACACTTTAGCATGAAATTGGGTTTGATTTTGATTTAATTATGTTGGACATGATTAATTGATGTTAAGCATGATTAATTGGACAAATTTGATGTTTTGGAAACTTTGATTTGGGCAATTAATAATGCTATACACTTTAGGTAATTTAATTGGAAAATTTGGAATTTTTGAATTAAATTATTGGGCTTAAAATTGGATTTGGGCTTTTAAAGTTGTTATTGGGTTTATTGGACTTTGTTGTACAAAGTTGGTTTAGGCCAAAATTGGTTGGATCCAATTAGGCCCAAAACCGCTTCCAAAAGGCCCAAATGCGACTAATGAACCTTTAACGTTTAATTGGGCCTAATGGGCCTAAATTAATTTATGGGCTTATGGGGTAACTCCCGGATTGGACTTTGGTTGCGGGTTTGACCCGAGTTGACCAAAAGTCCACGCCTCAAGAAATTAATTAAAATCCCATTGGACTTTAATTAAATTAATATTGGATATTAATCGGGCTTTGAGACCCGTAACGATTAAATTTGGAATTTAAGTCGTAAAGGTTTATTTTATAAAGTGTAATATTTAATTTGGAATTAAATAATGAATTAGAATTAAATACGTATTAAATTGGATTTAATCATGTAATTAATTTAATTAGTAGAAATCGTACTTTGAGTACGTGTTCGCAATACGAGTTTGACTCGAACAAAATCAAATCTTTGTTTGAACATTGGATGATCACTAATTATCAAGATTAATTAATTGGATTAGATTGATTGATAACATGCTTGTATGAATACATGGTTGTGATGTTTGAATAATGTATATCGGATGGATATTAGCCGGGTGGGGCGATTTTTAGAAATTGTTGTAATAAATTTGATTTATTAAATTGGACCTGCGTGTCCAGCCTTATCTCCTATTTCTTTGTATTCTCTTCTCACCTATTCCCCTCCATGTAAATGAGGTTTCTTTAGAAGTGTAGTGTAACGGGTAGAAGTAAATACATGTGCTAGCTTTGGAGAGAGAAAATGAGAGATTTGATCTAGGATCAATGTAAAATATCCATCCGCATCATATCATATTATTTTATCATATGCGCTTTATTATGTGTTTAGAATGCATGTTTAAGGGTGTATGATGATGAGACCTTAACAAAGATAATTAAAATTGGTAGCCAATTTGCACGCGAAAAACCCTCGTTAAATATCAAGCGTTTATTTTCCTTCCATTGAGTGATTCTTACTCAAGATCCGAGATTGGCAGGGGTTGTTGGCCAAAGTCAAGCCCTTGTCCGTCGAAGATGTGTTTTAATCACGAGGCTTTGTTCCATATCGGTGTCGTGTCCAAGTTGTGGTTTGTTGGCCAAAGTCAAGACCACTTCTTGTCCATTGACATTGATTAAAAAGCTTCCATGTCAATGGGTCCGCGCTTGACTGGGATCACTAGGTTTGTTGTGCCAAAGCCAAGGCCTAGTTGATTCAGAGGAAAAAGGTTAGGGTATACATTCGATGTATAGGCATATATAAGATATATGATTGGGACTTGGATGTCCACCTACTGGATCTAGGAGTTGGATGAGATCCAATTGATCTTCGAGATCTACCTAGTTAATTATCATACAATTTGTTGGCCAAAGTCAAGATTGTGTGATATTTAACGGGATCCTAGCCCACTAGGAAACACGGTTTCCCGAGTACTCGAGAGAGGGTTAGAGGCTCGACGAAAAATAGTGGGAGGCAAGAATTGAATTTGCAATACTCGTTCAATTACTCGCCATACGCGCTCATTTAAATTATTTCGTCATTAGATTAAATGTTAGTTGGACTAATATTTAAATTGTTGTTTTAATAAACAGATGGACTGTATTATACTTGATTATATATAATTGGATTATATTAATCAATATATTTTAATTAATTAATTTCAGTTTACAGTTGATTTTATAATTGGATTATAGTAATCAATGTAATTGAGGTTAATTAATTTGGATATATTTGATTATATAGTTGGACTATTATAATCATATAATATATATAGTACCACTAATCGTTGATTAAATATATTGTACCATAATTGATAAATATGGAACTAAATCAAAAATAAAAAATGGATGTTAAAATATAATCTGGGATTAAAATATTTTAAATAATTTAATTTTCAAATTGGGAATAAATAATAGGTTACTTTATTTGATAAAATAACTTATTATACCTTAAGCCCAAAATTAAGCAAAATAAGTAGAGCGTAAAATCTTTGGAAGATTTATGTGATGATGACTTTAATGCTTAATTTAATATACTTGTCATAAATCTAATTTTAGATTTAAGAAGTATTAAAATTGCAATTTATAATTCTTGGAGAATTAATTGACTATTCTAGAGGAGATAAAGTCAAAGTTTGCAATTGGGCATGTAGCACGAGGTGCACATCGTTTCGATATTCTAAAAACCCAAGGCTTGGCCTAAGGTTTCTGAAATATTGAAAAGGATAATTGACATATCCAAAGTGACTACCATTTGGATATGGCAGACACGAAGGAATTAAAGAAAGGGCAAGGCTCTTACTTTAAAATATTTGTCTTAGTTATGTTCACAGCTAGTATTGAAATTAGATTTTAAATACTTAGTGTGGTACATAAAATGATGTATTGATGTTCAGAATCTGCTTTGAGCAGGATACTGACTTCAAGCTGAGATTGCTCTGCGAATCGGAAACGGGACGAAAGTCGTTGTTTCGACCGTAGATACCTAAGTTTGGGAACTACCCTTCGGGGTGTACATAAATTAGGAACTGTTATAATGTAACTAGTTTGACTAGAGACATTATCTCTATATCAGTGCTTAATCCATTGTGGATAAACCTTTATATTCTATAACACTAAGTGTTTTAATATAAAGATGATACTGAGATAAATACATTAGATGTGAATAACAGAATTATATTTTTAATATAATTAAAATCTCAAACATATAAAATGACAAATAAATAGCTCAAATTGATTTGATCAATAGAGACTTATTTGTGGCATTGTTGTCTGGGACACAATTATACAAGACTCGTATATCCACACTTTTGAAGAGTGGATACTAGGACTGATTTGACTATTCAAATAAAGTCTACGAATCTAGTTTGTTAGGTAAAGTACCTAAAACACTGTTACTTGGTAATAGTGTAAGTGCCACCGATCTGTTAGCCCTATTCATGGTGAAGTAAGTGGGCCCATATCTAGCTAGGCTAGATGTGAACATGAATATTTCGTGACCCTAAAACGGATGTGGCATCACGTTATGGTTATGTGTTTCTTTTGAAGAACACAAATCGGAAACTTTTAGAGTTTCGACACGAAATAGACAAACAGATCGGCTATAGTATTATGCCGCCACGGTAAGACCGTATTGGAAAATACTTAAGCAGTAAGTTTCATATACTTGAAAGAGTAGTATTCTTTCAAATGAGGACTCCTCCCGGAACACGTCAAAGTGACGGTGTGTCCGAACGGATTAACCGAATCATGTTAAACATGATAAGATTAATCAAGAGTCGCTCTGAGCTACCATTTCCTTCAACGGATAAGTTTTAACAGTGCAATAACTTATTTAGAATAAGGTTCCATATAAATCTGTTTGACAGATGTCATATAGGATATGAACAGGAAGAAACAAGGTTT
>SKCR01029645.1:0-167211 GCA_019454045.1 Zanthoxylum bungeanum | reverse complement strand
AGGGTGACTAGAATTTCCTTTGTCAAATATTGTCCCCCAAATTTACCTTGATTGAACCGGACATGAAGATCAAGGTAAATTTTTCGGTCTCCATCGACCGAAAAGGCGTATAGATCGGAATGATAGAAACTTGTATGGTCATTCCTCTTCGCCCCTCGACCAGCCCATCACTCGGCTAATCCCCTAGTCCAGAGAATTTGTAGAATCAGGCTCTCTGCACTCCCCGATTAGAGAAGCTGAGGCTAGCCGCTGCCAACGAGCGTAACCCATCCGCCAACCGGAGGATGCAGTACCTTCCACACAGAGGACTCTGGTCAGCTGTCGCTAACGGAACAGTCCATCCACACCATTACATTTCATTTCACACCTCACACCATGTGGATGGTCGTTAGCTAATCTATTTACATTCCATTTCACACTTCATCGAAGAGAAGCTTTCGCTTCTGATGGCCTTTGTTTCATGCAGCTCTTTTATTTTTTTCGACTTTCTTCTGCCTCTCCCGATCTTTTCTTTTTCATCTTATGGAGTCTGCTTGGTTACGAGGGCCAAGCTGCGATGTTTTGAGTAAGGTCAGCCCTTAAATGGGCGGTTGGGGGACCTTGCAAGTTACTTCTTCAACCTTCCTCTTTTTTATATACTCCTAAGTCATGACACTGTTTTCACGTGAAGTGTTTTTTTCCATGTGTTACCTGACCAATTGGGGGGGCTCCCTGCTCTAGGTCTGGTTTTTTGCCGAAAGTAAGCCTGCGGCCTGATGGTCTTGTCATATCAATTTTGTCTTTACTGCTTGTGCCAATAATGGAAACAGCTTGGGCGATGCCCTAGAGGATGTAGTATTGACATCTGTCCTTGACCGATCTTGGAGGTCGATGCTAAGATTTTGAGGTTCGGCCGATCTGCTGGAGGCCGATGCTGCAAGATCGAGCGATGTAAAACCCGGGATGGAACTCTTCACTCTGTAACCTGTCGGGCTTCCTTTTAGAGTCCTTCGTGACCCTATCACTTCTGCAATAAATGTGCGGCCCTTTCCTATACGTTTCATCATGAGGCCCATTTAAGAGCCGTTTTTACGTCACTTCCGTGTTCCCTTCCGTCGCACGTCACTTTCGCAGCGAGTTGCATTCGAACACCTGTCTAGGGCAACCTTTCATCCTTTTTCGTTTTCCCGCCGCTTTCACTTCTCGACAACTCGTATTGCAAAACCTGTCTCAAGTTAAACCTTTCGTCTATTACATAAGGATTCATCCCATTCTGGCCTTCACTTTACCTTCGACTTCCTCTGCAAAACCACTTTTATCGCATTCTCGACCTTCTGTTGTTAATGGCTTCTTCATCCTCTGCTCCCAAAACTAGCGCCTCAACCTTCGCCGATTATAAGATGGCGCTGGAATCTTCTTCTGTGGGTACCTTCGGAGTTCACACTCTTGATGAGAATTTCGGCCAGTGCGCTCTTGGCCCCATCTTTCTTGAAGATGACACTATTGCAACGGCTCTGTTGGCTCAACAGTTCCCTTATTCTTCTGGCCTCCCATTTTCTGAGCCTCTTAACATCTCTCCTTTCGTTCAGTCCAATCCGATTCGCACCTGGCCCAAACCCGATACCGCATTCGAAGCCTGGTTTCAACGTATGTTGTTGCATGCGGATACTCGAGCCTTTTTAGACAAACATCACCTTCTTTCTTTCATCGAGCTTTCATAAGTTTTGCCCCATTTTGATCGTGACTTGTTTCCTATTTCTTTGCTCTTTTGGTCTTCTGAATACAATGTATTCATTCTTCCGGTCGGGCCCCTCACTATCACCCTTCGTGATATTGGTGCTCTTACTGGACTGGCCCCTCTTGGAGTGACCATCTCGGCTTGTACAAACTTTGTTTCCCTCCTCTTCAATGGACCCTTCGTCTTTTCATCATATTCTTTTTCTTCGCACGTTTTCGAAAACGGCTGGTCATGTTTCGATGTTAGAGCGAACATCTTTCCTTCATTATGGCTGTGCAAATATATCATTTGTGTGCCTAGCCAAAAGCCTGTGGCGGGCTATCTCCCTATCTCTTCCGACCTTGCCCACGGCTGTCACTTAGACCTGGCCTCCTTTTACTGGCCGCCATATATCGGGGATTGGCCGTCCTCCAGAAACAACTTCGGTCGGGGCATCACCCATTGCCTCCGGTCCCCTATGGCTCGTTCAACTCTGGTGTGAGAGCCTATTTCCCTGTTTCGGCACAATTGATTCAACTCACCCTTATCTTGTGCCGGTCTTCGTTTTTCTCAACTTCGGCCATCTTCTTTCTCCCCTCGCGCTGTTTTTGAGTATTTCTACACTCTTCCTCGGGTTCCTTCTTTTTCCCTTTTTCTGTGTCGGATAGCCCATCCTTCGTCCATGACCTCCCTCTTTCGGAAGAGGACGAATCAGGTCTTCGCATATGGCGCAGGTTTTTATGTAGCCGCGACCTGATTCATGACATCATGACTGGGGCCAATGGCAAGGCCGGAGTAGAGGTGTACTCATCCAACTTCGTTGCCATCAATTGGCCTCGTTCAAGGGTGGCCTCTTTCTTTCTTTCACACGCGCTCTGCTTTTCAGACCGTTTTAAGGTCTTTTCAGTCTCTGAAGTTGAGGATTCCTTGGCGGAAACTCGCTCTTTGATCTCTTCTTTTGTTATCGCTCCTTTGCTCTTTGCACATCTGTTCATTCTTCTTTTGATCGTTTCTGGCCACCTGCCCGCGAACGATTTTTCTCCTTGCCTTCCATGAGAGTTTTTCTTCCATTCTTTTGTCCCCCAAGTCCTCTGAGCCGACGGGGTCGAAGAAGGCAACTGAGGCGTCTAAGCCCAAGAAAATAAAGCTTGCTAAAAGGAGACAGCCTTCTCCCAGTCGTAGCTCTGATTCGGACGTGCCGCTCGTCCGTCGCTCTAAGGATGAGTTTGAGACCCGTCTTCTTTTGCACGAGTTTGATGTACTCTGAAATCATAATTGTGTATCTTGTGCAGGTGCTTAGGATTGAGCCACCTTCCGCAACGCCCGAAACGGCTGAACTCCGAGGGCCGAAGCTCCTATAGGTGGAGACGAGGAGGTGGGACCTGTAGAAATGTCGGTCGTTCAGTTTGATGCGGTTGAAGCGGCCGACGGTCCCATCATGGAGCAATTACCAGGAGAGGACAGTGCAGTCGGAGCCGATCCCCAAGGTATGGAGCCATATATTGAATTTGGCCGTTCGCGTCCAATAGTCGAGGAAATTCCAAGAGACCATCCTCTTATTGAACGCTTCTCTTCGGAACGTTTTGTACCATTTGTACAGGATCCGGATGATGAGGTTGAAGTGCCAGAGCCTATTTGGCCGACTGGGTCTCTTTGGCACCACCTCAAGCAAGTCTATCCCTTGGTACGCAGGATGCCTGCCTCAGGGCTTCGAGGGGGTTATAGGGACGTGGATGGCCTTTATAGTTTGGCCGAATTGAAGTTGTTAGAGGAAGCTCGGTCTATGTATAAAGATGACACATTTCGTCGCATTTACGAAGAAGATGAAGTCATTTACATTTCTGATTCGTCCGACTTTGATTCTCTTGCAGATGCTCGGCCTACTACTGCGCCGCAACGCCCAACGCTAGAAGTAGTATCTCCAAGTACTTCTACGCACCAGACTTCGGCCTCCGCACAACTGTCGTCTTCGGCTCCTCCATCCTCTCCTTCTCGAGTGGAGTCCCTTGTACCTGAATAGCCGTCTTCTCCGACTTTCATGATTGTTTCTTCCGCAGCTCCTGTTCCGACGGTCCCAGTGTTAGCCGCTTCTGAACAATCATCGCCCCATCGGGCTGAGTCTCCCATCTTGCCACAAAGTTCTCCTGCTCGACAATCTTCTCCTCAAGCCGCATGGCCGCTGGCCCTTGTCCCCCAGCTTCCATCATCCTCAGATCCTTCATCTCAGCAAGAACTAATGCAGCCACAAGCTGAGGCATTTGAGGCATTGGTGGATCGGCCTTCCAGTTCTGGTTCTGGGGTGGTAAGTCTTTCCCACATTTCCTTTAGCTCATGGCCTTAGTTCATTTTTCTAATTCCTTCTTCGTGTGCAGGTATCCGACCCATTGCTGCAATCGGTTCAGAACATTTTGGACCGCTTTGGGCGATTGTCTTCTGCTTCTTTTCGGCCTCTTTCGCCTTTGGTCAACACCAGTACAAATCTGGAGGGTCTTCGGGAGGTTCTTGGTCAATACGCTTCCTTTGCTGCACTAGAGGTTGGTCAGGCTGCTCGGCCCGAGTACATCCTTCCATTGGACAAAAGCTCCTCCGAATTAAGCCGAATATTGGCCCTTCCTGCCTTGCCCATATCGGTTGACGATAAGCTTTTCCTCCAAGAAATGCAAGACGGCATAACAACCCTTCTCTCTCGGTATCGCAATATTCACAGCCAGAGGGTTGGGCTTCGCTCCTCCGTAATGAGGAAAGAAACGCTCCGTGGCTCTCTTGACGCCCTTCATCAGGCCCTGAATGACACTACAGAAGAAATGATGACCGAGGAATCAGTCTTTCTGGACCTGGAGCGAAAGCTACAAGAGATTCAGCGTCTTTTCGAGGAAAGCCGTATGAGAAAAGATGCTAAGAGGAGGACTATTGCTACTCAAGTGACGGAGATGGACGAGTCTATGGCAGAGTATGAAGGTCTGGCCCGTATAAATTTTGAGAAAAACTTGGCCGATTTGGATGCAGTGGGTTTGGAGATTCATGACGAATGGCGCCTGAGGAGAGAGACGCTTTCAGCCATTAAGAAGCTGCCCTGGGGTTTTCGGCGTTCTTCGGGCCAAAATTAATGATTTTTTTAAGACGTTATATCGTCTATTCCTTGTATTTTAGGACGTTTTCATCCGTAATTAATGACAATACATAATTATTCTATTGCCTTTTGTATATTTTCATGCTCCCACAAAGAGGGCCCATATCTCTTTAAGTACTTGTCATTTATCGCTCTTGCATGCACTCTTCCGTTCAAATCCTGCAAATGGTAGACTCCGTTTGGTAACATATTTTTCACCACGAATGGGCCTTCCCAGTTGGGCGACCATTTGCCATACGCTGGGTCCTTAGAACCAAATGGTAATATAGTTTTCCACACTAGTTCGCCTTTTCTGAACGATTTAGCCATTACTCTGAGATTATATTCCTTGGCTATTTTTCTCTTTTGTGCTTCTAGACGATTTAGCACATCACATCTGATATCGTCCAATTCCAACAGATTCTGGATCATTGCCTCATCGTAGTCTTCCTTTGCAAGCTTTTCTTGTAACATTACCCTGGTGGACTCGATATTCATTTCTACTAGAAGCACGGCCTCGTGACCATACACTAACTGAAACGGCGTCACTGAAGTACTTGTTCGTGGCGACGTCCTATAGGCCCATAGCCTGACTCAAATATTCGTCCCATCGTCTAGCGTTGTCTGTCACCATCTTCTGAATCAACCCTTTAAGGGTCTTATTGGACCATCGGTGATTTATGTTCTCTTTTTTGAACTTGATGATCTGTTCTTGGGAGATTTCCACAACTGGGATAGCTTCCACCCATTTGGTAAAGAAATCGGTAGCAACAATGATGAAAGTATGCCTTTTGCTTGATGCTGGGTAAATCTTCCCTATCAAGTCTATCGCCCACTCCATAAACGGCCATGGTTTAATGATTGGGATCATCTCAGTTGCCGGTTCCCTTTGAATAGGCCTGTGCTTCTGACAAGCAATGCATCATTTGGCATACGAGCTGAACGATTCTCCCATCATTGGCCAATAATAGCCGCTTCGTATAATCAACCATCTCATCTTTATTCCTGCTTGGTGAGCCCCACAAACACCTTCATGCACTTCGGCCATGATAGTTTTGGATTCAACTGGCCCTACACATTTCAACAACAATCCATCTTGTCGTTTTTTATATAGCACATCTCTTGAGACTACGTAGTTCAGGGCTTTAAGTTTTAGCCTCCGATCCTTGCTCTCTTCGGGCTATTTTAGAAACGTCTTGATTTCGCTTCTCCAATCGTCCTCCTTTTCAATTTCAACGGTCGTGACATTTGTCCCTTCCTTTCGTCGCATCAGGACCGGTTTCACCTCGCCGCTTCTATATATACCATATATGTTTGCTTGCTTGTACCTGGAAGCTGCTTGAGCTAAACTATTGGCCAATTCGTTTTTTGCCCTTGGAACGTGTACCAACTCTGCATGATCAAATCGCTCTAAACCAATTCTTTGGCCACATCCAATAATGCCATGACTGATGAGCTTTGGCATTTAAAGGCTCATATCACTTGTTGGATTACTAGTTGCGAATCCCCCTTAATGGATACATGGGTTACTCCCATGTTGAGGAGTATCTCCAACCCAAATTTCAAGGCTTCGTATTCGGCCTAGTTATTATTGCAATATTCGTTCAACTTGATTAAGAACCGAAATGATTCCCCCAACGGGCTAACTAGGACAATCCCTATTCCAGCTCCTTTCATTGTGCTGGATCCGTCGAAATACATCGTCCATGGTTTCAGGCTGTATTCATCCAGATCCATTTCTATTTCTCTAATAGTGCTCAAACATGGGTGATCGGCCAAAGCTTGATTTTTAATGGTCCTTTGGGGCTCATGCCGTATATCGAATTCTGAAAGTGACAGTGACCAAAACCCAACTCTTTGATGCAAGATAGGAGGAGAAAACATGTACTTTATTATATTAATTCTTATGATCAAATACACTATGTTCGGCCTAAGGTAGGCTCGTAATTTAGTACATGTGAAATATAGAGCCAAATATAATTTCTCCATTGGAGAATAATTACATTCATAATTCAGCAATTGTCTGCTAATATAATAAATGGCTCTCTCAACGTTCATGTCATCATCTTGCGCGATCATCCCAGCTATGGACTGTTCTTCGGCGATATGTACAATTTCATTGGCTTTCCTGGCACTGGAGGTACCATCAACGGCGGCTGTGACAAGTATTTCTTCAGGCTGTCAAAAGCTTGTTGATGTCTTTTCTTCCCAGACGAATTCTTCCTTGTCCTTCAACCTTAATAAGGAAGAGAATACTTTTGTTTTCCCTGCACAATTGGAGATAATCGTCTTAAAAAGTTAATTTGCCCTAAGAACCTCTGTAGCTCTTTCTTATTTCGGGGTGGTATAGCTTCGGTGATCGATCGAGATTTATTGGTGTCAATCTCGATTCCCCGTTGGTGCACTAGAAAACCTAGGAAATTTCCTACGCACACACCCCGAAAGCACATTTGGCAGGGTTCAATTTTAGTTTAAACTTTCTCATTCGCTCAAAGGCCGTGCTAAATGGCTAAAATGTTTTTCCATGGTCACAGATTTTGCCACTATGTCGTCCACATAGACTTCTACAGATTCGCCGATCATGTCATGAAAGATCAATTCATGGCCCGCTGATAAGTGGCACCAGCATTTTTCAGGCCGAACGGCATTACTACCCATTCATAACACCCTAGAGAGCCTGGGCACCTAAATGATGTTTTGTGTATATCATTTTCGGCGATGTAAATCTGATTATAACCTGCATACCCATCCATAAAAGAGCATATTTGGTACCATGCCGTGGAGTCCACTAGGGCATCTAATGTCGGCATTGGGTATTGATCTTTTGGTGTCGCTAAGTTTAAATTTCTGAAGTCTATACAGATCCTTATTTTTCCATTCTTTTTCCTGATTGGAACGATATTTGACAACCATTCCACATATCTGGTCGTCCTAATGAAATTTGCCTCTAAAAGGCGTTCGACTTCTTTCTTAATATCAGGCATGACATTGGGCGCAAACCTCCGGGGATGCTGCTTACGAGGCCTATGGCTTGGCATGATTGGTAACCTATGCTTCACCAACGTCCTATCTAAACCAGGCATCTCATTGTAGTCCCATGCAAAACAATATTTGTACTCTCATAGTAGACAAATTAGCTTTTCGCGTACCTGGGACTCTAGTTCCTTGCCGACGTAAGTGATGCGTCTATCATGCTCGCTCCCCAGATTTACCTCATCCAATACATCTTGTCCTCTTGAGATATTTGTCTTTCGTCGTCCATTCAGAGCGTATTTTGCTTCTTCCATTGATTCACCTCCTTCTATCAAGCAGTCCACTCCGCATAGTTCTCTTATCTTGTCCTCCGTCTGATGCGCCAGCAATTTATCTCTTAAAGCCGAAATCGTGGCCTGTGCTTCGACCTCATTTTTTCACTCTGCTACATAGGCCATTAAACTGGCCTTGGAGGTCGCAAGGGCGACTTCCTCATTATTCTGCTTGTTCTTCATTTAAATTGTTGTGCGTTGGCTCTCCAAAAACCATTGTGGTTGGTCTCATCTGTGCGAACAAATCATTCAGCAGTCATGCGGGGTACGGCTCGTCATTTTGAGCCACAATGGTCGGGTTTTCCCCTTCATTTAGAACTCTGGTCGGCCCATAATTCCCTTCATACATGAAGTACTCGGCCGAATTTATCTCTGCAGCGAAAGGCTTGTTGTCGGTATGCACTATCTCCACCTCATCCCTCTGGTTCCAGAACACTAGGCATTGATGAAGGGACGAAGGGATGCATCGGCTGCCATGTATCCAGTCTCGTCCTAAGAGCATATTGTATGTTTTCGGCCCATCTATGACAAAAATACTATTTTCGTAATACTTCTCCACTTGCAAGTCCAACGGAATAACCCCTTTGGTCGTCGTCGCCCCTCCATTAAAGCCGGTAAGAACCACTTCCGTAGGGAGGAGGTCTTCTTTTGACTTTGCCAAGCGTCCTAGCATCCTAACTGGTATTGCATTAATGGCCGCCCCATTATCAATCAACACTTTGGTGATAGGTATCCCATTAGCCTTTGCTTTTACGTACAGCGGCCGCAGATGCTTTGTCATTTGTGGTGGTGGCTTTGGGAATATTACCTTCCCTGACAGACCTATCTCCATTGCCTGATCGCCCTCGTTGTTAGCTTGAGGCGATTTCTCCTCCATGTCTCATCCAGATGGCAGCAATGTGGCTGGTGAACCTTGAGAGACGTTATTGACGGCCAATCTCCATTTTTCGGCTCTGGTGATGGTCCATTTTACCTTAGGTGTCCCATACAAAATGAGGAATGGATATCGTCCCAAATCTTCTCCCAACGTCTCGACTGCAGGATTGCCGGCCTCGTACAATTCTTTGAGAAGCCGATTTTGTGAAATTCCATTTTTCCTTGCTTCGATTTTGATGTCTATTTCTTCTTCTATGTCGGTCATTTCCTCATCTGAAGAGTCCCTATCTGTTATCGAGAGTGCTGCAAATTCGGTCTCGTTGCCGTCATAGACGTCTTCACTTGTTCCAACTCCTCCGCTGTTATCCCCCTTGAATTTCACGGGCAACAAGTAATGGTTGGCCACAACCGGTGGCATACTGCCGAACTGAATGACGATATGAGGTTCTTCGTTGTCTGTTTCGTCCCGCTCTCGCCTGTCGAACTTAGTGCGTTCATCGCCGCTCGTCACTGCTCATTTTTTGTTGTCACTCCTTTTTTTGTTCGCTTCTGATTTCTCCATGATGCGAGGGCTACAGCCTGTGGTGCCCTTTGCTTCGCCTTATTGGCATATCATCCGGCCATAGTTTCTTTGATGTCACCTTAATTGTGTCCTTGTCATTTCATCCACGGGGAAATAATTCCTGCCTGGACGCTGTCCTGACAGTGGCCTTCAATATGAATGCCATATATTGGGCCGATGAATTCTCGGCCTAAACGTTCTTACATTTTGGACAAAAATTTGAATTCTCCCCATAGAATCTTGGGGCGAAGGTCCGTGGCTGCCATGCTGCTGAATCTTTCTTTACGGGCCTTTCACAAGTCTTAAGTTCTTCTTTTCCCCATATTTTAAGAACGCATCCTTAGTTCGTCTAAGATACTTAAGGATGTTCTTAACATCAATCCAGTGACCATCACTTGGATTGGCCTGATTGTGACTCCATATGCTCAAAGCATATGGGACACCAGGTCACGTACATAACAAAATGTACGAACACTGAGAAAGTGTCAGCAGCTTTCTAGATCTATCCCAATAGATCTTTATTCCTAGAATAAAGCCTGCTTCTCCCAGGTATTATATGGAGAATTTTAATGAAAGCCAAGCTTTCACCGATTATAGCATAGGAATGTTATTGCTAAGAAGCAATACATCATCAACTTATAGGACATTCATTGTCAGTGCGCTCCCACTAACCTTCTTATATACACATGAATCATATTCGTTTTGAATGAAATCATATACCATTATGATCTCATCAAAACGTTGGTTCCAAGAACACAATGCTTGCTTCAATTCATAAATGGATTGATTTAACTTGCAAACCTTGTTTGCATGTTTTGGCATGACAAAACCGTCAGAATGTTGTAAACATCCTCCAAAAGGTTTCCGTTAAGGAAAGCGATTTTGACGTCCATGTGCCATATTTCATAATGAAACATGCAACATTAGTAAGCATTATCCAAATGGATTTAATCATGGCAACAGGTGAAAAAATTTCATCATCGTAGTCGACACTATGTCGTTGACGATACCCTTATGTACAAGCCTAGCTGTGTACATTAGTATGTTGCCATCCATGTATGTCTTCCTTGAAGCCTCATTTAGTACCAATAGGCACAATGCCTTCTGGTACATCAACCAGTGTCCAAACTTGGCTGGTATACATGGAATCCATTTCGGATATCATGGCACTTTTCCACAAAGTGGAGTCAATACCTTGTATCACTTCCTCATACGTAGCCGGTTCACCTTCCTCAATAAGATTGATATCTACATGAGGTGAGATCAGTAACCCATACCTCCCAGGTTGTTTTCTGATTCTCTCCGACTTACGCGGTTCTTGTGTATTCAAAAATTATTGGTACAGTTTCATCCCTGATGAACTGTTGGTGTTCCGTGATGACTCGGTACCTGGAACAGTATTACTCTGATTTTCATCGAGTTTTACTTTCCTCCCACTTGCCATTGCATATAGGAATTCCTCTTAGGAAAGCCGCATGGAGAGCAACAATTACATTGTTCTCTTGTAATTTGTATAAGTACTATACTTTGGTATCCCTAGGAAAACCTACAAATAAGAACTTATCCGATTTGGGTTCTAGTTTGGTACCATCCAAACATTTAGCGTATGCCCAACATTCCCAAATCTTCAGGAATGAGAAACCCGATTTCTTTCATGTTCATATCTAATATGAAGTCTGTCTAACAGATTTTCATGGAACCTTATTCAAAATAAGTATTACATTGTTTAATGTGTATCCTCAGAAGGAAATTGGTAGCTCAGAGCGACTCATCATTAACCTTACCATGTCCAACAAAGTTCGGTTTCTCTGTTCGGATGCACCGTCAAATTGAGGTGTCCCAGGAGGAGTCCACTGTGAAAGAATACCATACTCTTTCAAGTAATCTTGAAACTCATATGTTTAAGTATCTTACATTATGGTCTGACCGTAATGTTTTTAATACTTTTATCGGTCTATTTTCTTACTTCGTGTCGAAACCCTTTGAATTACTCAAAAGTTTCTGACTTATGTTTCATAAGATACACATAACCGTAATGCAATGCCACATCCGTAAAGGTTACGAAGTATTCAAATCCACCTCTAGCCTAGCTAGAGATGGGCCCACTTACGTCACTATGAACGAGGGCTAACAGATCAGTGGCAATTGCACTTTTACCAAGTAAAAGGTGTTTTGGGCACTTTGCCTAATGAACTAGATTCGTAGACTTCATTTGAATTAGAATCAAATTCGTCCTAGTATCCACTCTTCGAAAGTGTGGATATACGAGTATTGTTAATGTGTCCCAGACAACAATGCCACTTATAAGTCTCAACAGATTTATTCAGTTTGAGCTTTTGTTTGTCATATTATATGTTTGAGATTCATTTATATTCTAAATATAAATAAATATTGTTATTCACATCTAATGTGCTTATCTCAATATCATCTTTATAAAAAAAAAAAACTTAGTGTTCTAGAATATAAAGGTATACCCGCAACAGGTTAAACTAGATACAGAGATAATGTTCTTAGTCAAACAAGATACATTATAACAGTCTCCTAATTTAAGTACATGCCCAAAGGGCAGTTCCAAAACTTAGGTTTCTACGGCCAAAACAACGACTAATGTCATGTTTCTGACTCATAGGTCGATCTCATCTGAAGTCAGTATCGTGCTCATCAGCAGATCCCGCATATCAGTACATATGTATGTTCCACATCCAGTATCAAAAATCCAATTTTTAAACTAGTAGTGGTCATATTTATAACAAACATTCTTGAAGATGGAGCATTGCCAGCCTTCACTTCCTTAATGTATGCTTTGTCCATACGGCTGTCACGCATCCAGTGACCTCGTTTGCCACAGTTTAGGCAGATATGTTGGGATATGTCTTTTGTCTTTCTAGAAGACTGTGACGATTTTGCCTTTGCCCCATTTTAGAAGCTCTCGCTCTGCCTCCTTGAGCATAGCCATCAACTCTCCAAGAGTTTTCTCTTGGTTCTTAATGAACCTGCCCCAGTTTTCGGGCAGAGACTGTAAGATCAAATCTTTGGAAGTCTCGCCCTCGTAGGTATTTCCCAGCTAACCTAGCTATCGATGTCAGGAATCATCTGCGACACCTAGTGTTCAACAGACGTACCTTCTAACAAACGTGAGCGAAATAGCTTCTTTTGCAATTCATACTTCTAAGATATAAGGTTAGATCTATGAAGATCCTTTAATTTCAACATCATGGTATAAGGATCTAATCCTTAGTCCTGACGACGAAATTAAAGAGTCATTGCGGCAAGCATAACAGATTGAGCACTAAAGTTATCATCACCATGAGTCTTCCAAAGCTCATGCTCTACTATTTGCTCAACTCCGGGCTCAGTCCTGAGATGTCACTCTGTCAAATAAAGTAACTTCTCGGCTCCCAGGACTATCCTGAGGTTCTATTCCCAATCTGAAAATTGAAGCCGCTCAAAGACATTTTCACCCAGGATTATGTTTTAAACGTTAATCTTTTAGTTATCTTGATTCATATAGTCCAACTATCCAATCAACGATTTCGGGTACAATCGAATATAATGATTACTATAGTCTAACTATATGATCAACTACTATTGATTGGTTACATTCAGATGTATTGATTACTATAATCCAATTATATAACCAACTACAAATAAAGTAGTTTGAATACAATCCAACTGTTCAATTAAAATAACAATTGAATATTAGTCCAACTAATACATTTATATTTAAATAATTAATGACGAAAAATAAAATGAGCGCGTATTGGCAAGTATCTAAACAAAATTGCAAATTTAATACTTGTCTCCCACTATTTTTTGGTGAGCCTCTAACCCTCTGTGGAGTACTCGGGAAACCTAGTTTCCTAGTGGGCTAGGATCCCGTTAAATAACACACAACCTTGACTTTGGCCAACAAGTTGTATGAAACTTAACTAGGTAGATCTCTAAGATCAATTGGATCTCATCCAATTCCAAGATCCAGTAGGTGGACCTCCAAGTCCAAAACATATATCCAATATATTGCCTAACATTTTCCTCTGAATCAACTAAGCCTTGGCTTTGGCTCAACAAGCTTAATGAAACCAGTTAAGCGTGACCCATTGAGAGTGGGAAAGCTTCATAATCAAGGCCGATGAATAAGAAGTGACCTTGACTTTGGCCAACAAATCACAACTTGCCCAAGGCGTACGATATGGAAAAAAGCCTTCATGATTCAAACACATCAGCGATAGACAAAAGTCTTGACTTTTGCCAACAAACCAATTCCAATCTTGGATCTTGAGAGAGAATCACTCAATGGAAGGAAAACGCTTAATATGAAATGAGGGCTTTTGTCGCGATTTGGCAATCAATTTATTATCTTTAATTAGGTCTCATCATACACCCTTAAGCATGCATTCTAAAATCATAATAAGGCGCGATAAAATTAATAATGATATGCGGATGGATATACAACAAATTGTTCATAGAACAAATCTCTCCATTTCCTCTCTCCCGCTAGCACTATTCATACTTCTACCCAATTACATAATACTTCTAAAGAAACCTCATTTATATTGAGGGGAATTGGTGAGAAGAGAAATACAATGAGAAAAGAGGTAATAGACTGGACATGCAGGTCCAATTTAATAAATTCTAAATTTATTACAATAATTTCCAAAATTGCCATCACCCTTCTAATATCCATTCGATATACATTATTCATACATACATCCAAGTATTCACACAAAGTATGTTATTCAATCAATCTAATCCAATTAATTAATATTTAATTAATGTCCATCCAATGTTCAAACAACGATTTGATTTGCGCGAGTCCAACTCGTTTAAGAATAAATACTCAAAGTACATATTCTTGAATTATATCGAACTACAATTTCAAATCCAATTTAAATTATATTCAATACTAATTCATATTTAATTCCAAATTAAATAATTACACTTTTAAGAGTGCCTTTTAGACTTGGATTCCAAATCCAATCTTTATGGGTCTCAAAGGCCCAATTTGTTGGGAAGCGGTCGCGAGTGCGCAGCAGAAAATCAAAATTATTATGCCACTTTCCCTTCGCCCAAGACCCATTTGTTTTTATTATTCTACAAGCCTAGGCATGTTACTATATATTTTAAGCATAAAACTCATAAAACATGCAAAGAACATAAACCTAAACATGCTAACTATCATAAGAACTCTAAATAAAATAAAGAAAGAAAAATACTTACTTGAACCGTAGACTCCTCCAGTCCTCCCTCCAATCTACAAGCTTTTCTCGAACTCAACAAGCTCTTCCACGTTCCAAAGAGCCACCTAAGTGTGTGGCCTCCAAAGATGCACACACCAAAGCCAAAACTCAACGGCAAGACTACGCCTTGAATGCACGGGTATTTTGCCTTTGGTGCTAGCCTAGGCAAATACCTCAAAACTTTTAACTCGATGTTCCTCTAGTCAATTAGACTTAAAGATCCTCAAAATCAGTGGCTTACTCTTAAACTTTAGAGTTTCTCACTTATATAAACCCAAGATATGAAAGGTTTGGTGTAAAAATTTGTAAAGAATTCTTTGGGTTTATATAGTGCTCCAAAGACAACAAAATTAATTAAGAATCTGATGTGGGATAAAAGCTAATTTAATCTTAGCCATTGGATCTTAATTTAGTGGTTTAATGAGATTATAAAACCCTAATAAGAGTTTGGGCCGAATTGGAATTCAAAACAAATAACAAAAAAAATTTACTATTCATGTTACTATTCATGTGAATAGTAATTTTTTATTTTTTTATTCCAATTCCCAAAGTGCCCCTATCATCATTAACCAATCCCTGAGCCACTATGGAACCTCATAAATGATCTGTTCAATAATTAAACACATTGAACCATTTATGAACAATTCCTACAGCAATCATATATGCTGTTATATTTGTACTGTGCACTGTTAACCATTGATTTCGAATTTGTTGTGTGTGACCTTTTGGGTTCCCCTCAAGTTGGACATGAAATGAATTGTGAAAATTTAATCGAACATAAATTATCCTCCGATCAGATGGTCGTTCGATTTCAATGACCAAGGTTGACATCTAGCAACATGCCAAGGCCCCCAAATGAGAAGGAAAGATATATATACCCATTATGTATGTGATTTACATATGATACGGTCATTAACCTCATTGTATCCCCACCTATTAACCTAGGGTACGAAAAGTTTCTACCCATATAGTCAAAGGTATGATGTTGATAGTGTCATTAATCGTGTTAACCCAAGAATCTCACATGATTCTTCCGCTGTGGCCACCGTCTCAAGCACTGATCACACATATCAACCCGCAAACTAGAATACTACTCTTATAAGAAAATATTATCCGAGAGAGTGGCGATTCTCTGTTGTATCTTTACAAACTTCATGTGTTTCAACAAATGACCCAATCATACCCTTATGACCAGATCTTTTGAACCGGTGAAGGAGAATGTCAAAGTTATTTGATCTACACATAAGATTGTAAACACCTCAAGTCTAAGGACTAGTCATATAATCGATACATGAAAGTTCTCATAGACACATGGGATAAACACTCCATATGAAAACTTTCGACGGTTAGTTCGATAGACACGATCAACTCATGCATCCATGTGATACACCAAGCGGACGGATCTCTGCTAGTAGCCTATGAGATCGGCTACCTCACTTAAGGGCGGATCATATCATCATGCGAGTCTATCCGCTTTGTGAATGCCCAGATCATTCACAAAACTATGACTATGAACATTTAAGAGTAATGATTCTCATAAGGCATGGAAGCCATCGTCTTTTTACTCTAAGGGCTTTATTACAGTGTTTTTGATTCATATAAGTTATGTAAGACACGTATAATAAAGATTGTCATTTTATTAATTAATGAAAATATTACAAATACATGTACATATAGCCCATCCACAAGTTGGGTATAGGGCATATCTCTAACAATCTCCAACTTACACTATAGCCAACTAGTATGAATCTGGACACTATACTCTCGGGTGTGCCTATCATGCTTTTGTTGAGTCGGCCCTTTAGTCAGAGAATCTGCAAGATTATCTTCTGTGGGTATTTTCTCTATAATAACTTCTTTTCTCTCAACAATCTCCCTGATGAGATGAAATCGCCTGAGTACATGCTTGGATTTCTGGTGGGATATTGGTTCCTTTGATTGAGCAATGGTGCTCGTGTTGTCACAGTACATCGTGACGCCATTCTTTATCATGGGAAGCACTTCCAGCTCCGTGATGAACTTCTTTATCCAGACTACTTCTTTAGCTGCCTCAGATGCTGTAATATACTCGGCTTCAGTGGTGGAGTCTGTTGTAGTTGACTGCTTTGAGCTTTTCCAACTTACAGCACCGCCATTTAAAGTAAATAGATATCCTATTTGCGATCTGCTGTCATCCCTATCGGTCTGAAAGCTTGCATCACAGTAACCAATGAATTTTATCTTAGAACAATCTCTGTATGTCAAAAACACATCCTTAGTTCTTCTCAGAAACTTGAGGATTATTTTGATAGCTACCCAATATTGCTCACCAGGATTTACCTGATACCTGCTCGTTATGCTAAGAGCATAAGAGACATCAGGTCTTGTACATAGCATGGCGTACATGATCGATCCTATTGTTGAAGCATAAGGGATCATACTCATACGCTCTCTATCTGAAGGAGTATGTGGACATTGCTCCTTAGATAATTTGATTCCATGACAAGTAGGTAAATTACCTCTTTTGGAATCTTCCATTTTGAATCTTTTCAAAACTTTATCTATGTACGTAGATTGAGAAAGTCCTAACAACCTCTTAGATCTATTACGGTAGATCTTAATGCCGAGGATGTAGGCTGCTTCTCCCAAATCTTTCATGAAGAAATTCTGAGATAACCATTGCTTGGTGGCTTGCATCATGGGAATATCATTCCCGATGATTAATATGTCACCGACATATAATACAAGAAATACAACAGCACTCCCACTACTTTTCCTATAAACACAAGGCTCGTCTACATTTTTGATGAAGTCAAATTCTTTGATTGTCTCATCAAATCTTATATTCCAATTTCTGGAGGCTTTCTTGAGTTCATAAATGTATCGTTTAAGCTTGCATACTTTATTATGAGCATCCTTAGATGCAAAGCCCTCAGGTTGTGTCATATAGACTTCCTCTACGAGGTTCCCATTAAGGAAAGTTGTTTCGACATCCATCTGCCAAATCTCATAATCAAAGTGTGCAGCTAGTTCCCGTAAAATTCGAATGGACTTTATCATTGCAACAGGTGAGAAGGTTTCATCAAAGTTAATTCCTTGGATTTGTCTATAACCTTTCGCCACCAACCTAGCCTTATAGGTTTGGATGTTGCCTTCTGCAACAGTTTTACGCTTGTAAATCCACTTGCACCCTATGGGATTTATCCCTTCATGTACATCTATCAAGTCCAAGACTTGATTCTGATACATATAGTCTATTTCGGATTTCATGGCCTCAAGCCACTTGACTGAATCAATGTCATGTATTGCTTCGTCATAACTGGTGGGATCATCATTATCAATGACCTGATCATATTCCTCATCAATATGGAAACCATATCTTTCAGGCTCATGTCTTTCCCTACCAGACCTTCTGAGTTCATAACCTTATGGTTGTTCCGTCACTGCCCTTTTGAGGGGCCTGGGGTTTAGTTCTATGTTAGTTTTTTCTTCTCGTACCTCATCGAGGTCAAGTCTACTCCCACTATATTTCTTGAGAAAGAATTCATTCTCTTGAAATTTAGCATTTCGTGAGACAAATGTTCTTTGTTCATTTGGGACGTAGAACACGTATGCTTTTGAGTTCAAGGCATATCCAACAAACTTACATTTAACTGTCCTATCATCCAATTCGTTAGTTTGTGTGAGCTTAACATATGCGTCACATCCCCAAACTCTTAGATAACTAAGACTATGACGTTTCCCAGACCATAACTCATATGGTGTTTGACTAACAGTCTTGGAAGGAACTTGGTTTAGTAGTAGTGTTGCAGTTTCTAAAGCAAGACCCCAAAATGAAAGAGGTAGATCCGTGTCTGGCATCATTGATTGGACCATATATAATAATGTCTGATTTCTCCTTTCGGAGACCTCCTTATGCTGTGGAGTTCCCGGAGGAGTCCACTGGGAAACAATGCCATTTCTCTCAAGTAATCTTGAAATTCGTTGCTTAAGTATTCACCACCTCGGTCAGACCTTAGTGACTTAATACTTTTATTAAGCTAGTTTTCTACTTCAGCCTTGAAGTCTTTGAATTTCTCAAAGGCTTCAGATTTGTACCGCATAAGGTACACATACCCATATCGCGAATGATCATCGATAAAGGTAATGAAGTAGGAGAATCCACCTCTAGCGGTGACTGACATTGGTCCGCATACATCAGAGTGTATGAGTTCTAATGTCTCCGCTGCACGTTGTCATTTACCTTTGAAGGGTAATTTGGTCATTTTACTAAGTAAACAAGACTCACAAGTTCCATAAGGTTTATATTTGAAGGGTTTGAAATACCCATCCTTATGTAGCTTAGTTAATCTTGTTTCATTGATATGACCTAAGCGACTGTGCCATAGAAGTGATTCATTGAGATTATTCGAGTTAACGTTGTATATATTAGAGGTTGAACATTCTTTGTTAGTTTGTAAGATATAGATACCATTATTCAAAATACCATCTCCATATCTTATTTCATTGAAATAAATAGAACATTCATTACAACTTATTAGGCATGAAAAGCCTTTATTACATAAAGAAGAAATTGAAATGATGTTCTTTACTAGAGAATGTACATAAACACAATCTTCTAAGTCTAAAACTAAACCATTCGGCAAAACTAATGAATAAGTCCCCACGTACAATGCAGCCAGTTTTTCTCTATTACCCATGCGTAAGTCAACCTCCCTATGACGGAGTCTCCTACTGTTGCTCAGGCCCTGCACATTGTTACACAAATGAGTCCCACAACCGGTGTCAAGCACCCAAGTAGAAGGTTCAGAGTTTTGAGAATATAGTTCAATCATATACAACATACCTGAAGCATTGGGCTTCTTGGCCTCTTGGACTTCCCTAGCTTCCTTGGCTTTCAAGGATCTGCAGTCTTTCTTCCAATGACTCTTCTTTCCACAAAAGAAACATTTCCCCTTTCCCTTTTTCTTCTCCACCTTACCATTGGGCTTTAGGTGATCTAGAGCCTTGGCCTTGCCCTTATTTTTCTTTGGGCCTCATGGCTTCAGGTCCGTACCCGTAAGCATGACGGAGGTTTTAAGCTTCAATTTCAAGTCCTTCTCTGCTTGCTTTTGTTGGTTATTATCTAGGTCCCAAGATCAAACAAGACATGAAAACAATGTGTGAACACATCAACGGAGGTAGCAGAATACTCACATCGATCGGTTGAGTCGATTTGAAGACGAACAAAGCCACAAAACTCACTGCCAAGGACGCCTAAATGATGCAGTCCACTGCCTTCAAAAACAGAAAATTGAGTTGAGAAATGGAGCTCCAAGCTTCGTCAAACGGATCCCGGCTCATGGGCGAACCTCCCTACCACCTTCGCAAGACTCGTAAGTGTGCTAGCACTTGATTTCTCACCATGAAAAACCACTCTTTGCTTCCCATTATTCACGCCATTTTGGCTTCAAAAACCAGTAATTTTTTCAGTTTGGGCGTGAGGATTAGAAGAGAAATGAGAGAGATGAAAGATGTGTTAAGTTGTAAATGAAATGCATTTCAAATATATCTTATATACTTGTGTGAAATTCACTTTAATTTCACTTGCATTTGCCTTTAATTTGAATTTCAAAAGTAAAAAAAGGTAAACACTATGCACATCAATTACACATCTTGTCCATCACTATTCATATCACCTTTATTAAAGTGACATGTTGTCAAGTCACATCACTCTAAGTGACAAGTGATTTGACGCTTGATGCGACTGATTGATTTGACGCTTGATGCGACTTGCGATGCCGCACTCGAATTCGAAATACGAATGCGCTCGCAATCACACTCGGGCTCGGGTTCGCTAATTCTGAATTAACGATTTTTCCGTCGCGTCGTAATTAAATGATTACGCCTAGCGAATTCACTATTCACGTTGCTAACGAATTAATTCTAAATTAATTCGTTCGCCCGAATTAAAATCTAATTTTAATTCCGCGTCGAAATCTAATTTCGTTTAATATATCGAATATATTAATTCATCGATTAATTCCAAATTAATCATTATCTCTCTCTAGACGATATATTATTCAAGAGTGCGAGTTGTGCGTCATCGGTGGATTATCGGGAAGCGACCCATGAGATCCCCGGATAAGTTGGCAGTAAATACGGTCGTCGGAGTATCCGAATCACGTACGTACCAAGTACTACGTTCTACCGATTTACGAGACAAGGTCGACTCCTAGCAAAGCACCAGTCTTCCCAATTCTCCGGACATATCCATTTAAGAATATTTAGATCTGTATCAAGCGTAGTATACTAATGTATTGTGCATATCGGCCCAGTATCAGATAGTCACGTGCTAGGGCTGGGGCTGGATAAGTGTCTACCCCGTCCGAAGCACATATCGGATGTCTGGTAACATAGTCTCTATAATCGGATATTCATGACCTGGTCACAATATCTCGATTGGTTGCGCAACACTCAAGAGCACTAGTACCGTATCCTGCGTGACATCATCTCCAATATGACTGAAGTGATACTTCCATCTTGACATCACACCCAATACACTACGACTCTCTGATAAACCCAGAAGTGGTGTACGCAGAACCGGTTAAAGCCCTGTACCACCAAGACCAAAGTCTACCGATTATCGCAAGTATTAGCGATGCAAGTCTCAGGTTAAGACTATACACACCTACCTTGATTTCGGCCTCCCATAGACACATAGTCATAATACCAATGGGATTCCGAGGGGTCTATCCAGAGCGAAGCTGTTTCCCGTACCATCGGTGAAACACGACCTCCTATCGCACTTGCATAAGTATCCAATACTTATATATATGAGAACTATGCCGTTGTGCCCTCACAACGCACACAAGTGCAATACTAGCCTATTCCGCATTATCGATGTCCAGTCTCGATAATACTCCGGCTAGGGATATTTAATGACTAATCCTTCGGGGACTGATACTGTCTCATATCATTCTCAGTCCAGGAACTAATCATAGGGACCTCTCTTCATTTATATATCTATGGTGATATAATCACAAATGATGAGAGTGCAATTTCCTTGTCACATAGTTGATTTGCTACAACAACACAATGATCTGTGCAAATAGTGACGCTATGGGTCATTTTGTCCAACAGCTTTATCAGATTGTGCAATTCTACTAAAGTAGCTTTTTTATCAGACAGATGAAACATCATGATAAAGTTAGAGAATTATTTTGGTAAGGACTGAAGAATTAGATCGTGACCTATCTCATAATCCATGATGATCCCGAGGTTGGCCAATTTTTCAATGTGGCCAATCATCTTAAGCACATGTCCACTAACAGATCCTTCCTTATACCTTGTTTGGAATAAGGAACATGACACTTGGAATCTCATGGTATGAACGGAAGTTGCATACAATCCTTCAAGTGAAAGATGATGGTTTGAGCATCCATATCTTCGTGAGCTTTCTGCAGTTCGTCCGACATAGAGCCAAGCATTATGCAAGCTATTTGCTCATCATCATCGACGTGTTTCTTCCAAGCATCAAATATATCTTGGTCAGCATCTTCTGCGGGTTCAAGGGAAATGGTATTCCAAGAACATAGAAAATATTTTCTTGTCGTAAGACAATTTTAAGGTTTCTAAACCAGTCATTGTAGTTGTCCCCTTTGAGCTTATGCTCATCAAGGATGGAACAAAGTGATACTCTGTTTGCCATTTGAATGTTTGTGAAATATTTTAACCCACCTGTTAAGAGAAAATGTTAAAATTAGGAATATGTTTTCATTAATGTTTCATAATAACATGGGCTTTTAATATTATGAAGTTGCTCCCACTCAATTGTTTTAAAAGTTTAAGCAAATCGTATCAACCCCAATATGATGGATTTCTTGTGGGCAAGGATCCCATTATCATCATTTCATAACTCTGACTAGGGCCGGTCGTTATAAAATATGATAATTAGGTAGGTTCCCAACGAATTTATGATATAAATCACAATTCCTTGATCATTGGGTTGGGCAATCAAACATGCCATAGCTTATGCTAGTCCTTGTGGACACTTAATCTTTGCCACTAAGTTATAAGACCACGCCTAAGGCTCGTTGCGTCTTATGACTCATAAAAGTCAAACAATTGTCAATAGTACGATTTAGGGACAAATTGGTATTGGTTAGTCTGGTAAAGTCCAGTCCTGCCAATATAGTTTAAGCCCTTTGTGTCTATACTTTGCAATGGGAGGTAAATTTTAGACTTAAATTATTATTGAGGATTTTAGCAAGTTTAAGTGAATAACTGTCAAATGGATTCCCCCATTGAAAATTCCCCAGAGGGAGGGTGGAGCGAACTCTCTTAAATACCCTTACCTCTTAGGCTCTTATTGCCTTGGTGACAGAATAAACAATAGATCCTCCAAATTAGTCCAACACTTTAAATATGCTTTAAGGTAAGCTTTGAGTAAATGATTATCTAGATGTCTTCACAACTTTTCCTTTTGGCTATAAAAAGGTAGTGAGTGAAGAAAGACACCAAATCATTATCTAACTCTAGTAATACCTTTGGTTAAATTAACTTTAGTTTGGAAAGTTTTATTAACCCATTGGTCCCAACCCACTTGTATCTTTTATAATGTCTTTTATTATAAATAAGTGATTTATATTTATTAGCCTTAATGGTAATAAATCTCTAAGTTCATCACAGAATAATTACTTAGCTAAGGGATAAGCAATACACTATCTATTTCTTAGAAAGTCTCTAGATGCTTGCACCTTAAAATAATCATGCCAATTCTAATCATACATAGAATCATCAAGCATATGAGTTTTAATATGTTGGAATTATTTTAGGCATTAAATAACTTTGATTAATATTTAATTATGATATTACATTTTATTTGAAATCGTGGTATCAAATCTTATGTTCCAAGATCGAGATGCTTGCTTCAGTCAATAAATGGACCTTTGCAGCTTGCAAACCTTTTGCTTTTGACATTAGGCTATGATTCTGGTTGTGCCATATAGATATACCCATTAAGATTGTCATTCAAGAATGTGGTCTTAACGTCCATCTTCCAAATCTCATAATCATAATATGCAGCACTGGAGAGAAAAGTGCAGATGGATTTGAGCATGGCTACTGGCGAGAAATTTTCCTCATAGTCAACTTTTTTTTTTCTATGTATAACCTTTGACCACTAACCTAGCCTTCAAGGTCTATACCTTCCCATCTATTCCCCTTTTTCTCTTATAGATCCACTTGCAACCTACGGGTTTTACCTCATCAGGTTGGTCTACAAGTTCCCAGACTAAGTTGGAGTACATAGACTCCATCTCGAGGTTCATGGCTTTGAGTCATTCCTCTTTATCAGAATCATCCATTGCACTATGATAGGTCAATGGATCATACAAACAATCACTGGATGCGACAACTTGTGCCTCTCCAACTCCTAAATAGCAATCAAGTTATCGTACAATCCTCACACTGTGTCTAGATGGTAGATCATTCTGATATACTTGCATCTAACGCTCAGATGTCGAAAGTGCTATGTTTCTGTCAATAGTCGTTGACGATGGTGTGCTGGTCGAACTAGCAAGTAACTCCTCGAGTAACACTTTAGTTTGACATTTAAACTCTCTCATATAGTCATCCTCAAGAAACATAGTGTTTGTCAACACAAGCACTTTGTTATCTTCCGGACTATAAAAGAACCCACCCCTAGTCTCCATAGGATATCCTACAAATAAGCACAATTGAGAACGTGGCTCCAACTTTATAGTCTTATTCTTCAGTACAAGTACTGGACACCCCCATATGTGGAAATATCATAAACTAGCTTTACAACCCCTCCATAACTCTAAGAGAGTCTTAAGAACAGACTTAGATGCAACTACATTCGGGATATATATTGTCGTTTGTAATGCATATCCCATAATGAACTAGGCAATGAACTATAACTAAACATAGATCTTATTATGTCTAGTAGGGTCTGATTTCTCCTCTCTGAAACATTATTTTGTTATGGTGTTACAGGTGCTGTGAGTTGGGATATTATCCCATGCTCATCTAAGAATTCCTCGAAATCTCCATCAAGGTATCATCCATAATCCGATCATAGAGTTTTGATCATCTTACCTAATTGGTTATCAACCTCAATACGATACTCTTAGAACTTTTCAAAAGTATATGACTTGTGCTACATTAGGTAAACGTACCCATATCTAAAATAATCATCAATAAATATGACGAAGTATACATAACCTCCTCGGGCTTTTACATTCATCGGTCCGAAAATATCTGAATGTATTAGCTCTGGTGGTTGGCTGGCTCTTATATCTTTTCTAGTAAAAGGTCTCTTGGTCATCTTTCCTTCTAGATAGGATTCGCAGACTCGTAAAGTTTCAAGTTTTAACTGGTTTAAATCACTGTTCTTTATCAACCTATCTATCCGATCAAGGTCAATATGGCCAAGTCTACAATACCACAGATATGTGTTATCGTGAGAAATCTTTTGTCGTTTTGTTTTAAGTTTTTCAACCTTAAATATTTCAGTTTTGAGCAGTGAATTATGTGTTAACGTCCTTAACACATATAGATTATTTTTAGAGTTTCATATGCATATAGTTAATCCATTTCTACCAATAATAACCAAATTAGTATTAAATGAAACGAAAAAACCATCATCCAAAAGTTTAAAAACAGAAATCAAATTCCTGTGAAAACTAGTAATATATAACACATTGTTCAAACACAAATAACCATTATTTAAAATGTTTAAACTAGAAACTCCATTGCTCTCACTGAAACAGCATCCTTTGTCGCGACTCTCATGGTGTAGTCACCTTCAGCAAGGTCACTACATGAATCAAGTAACTCATTTTCCAATTTTTATCTTTGTTGCAATGGAAACAATTTCCTTTGGGCTTGGTATCCTTGGAGCTTTTCTTGTTGTTCTTCTTCTTCTTCTTTGCATTTAGAAGATTCGGCAATATTTGCCTCTCCACTGGGTTTATGAGGATCCATTAGTAGGGACTCGTAATGGGTAAGCTCATTTACCAGTTGAGTCAAAGTAAAAGACAATTTGTTCATAACATATTATCTTTTTAAACTGCAGGAAACTCTTCGGAAGAGTTTCCATGATCATAGTCCTCTGGCTACACTCATCAATACGAGCTCCATGAGTTTCGGCTATGTTGAGATAGGTCATCATCCTCAAGATATGCTCTCGAACTTATGTCTATTCCTTCATCCTAGCGGTCATTGCCGAGGACATGGCCACATGATGCCGCCGCTCCGAAGGCTTCCTGAACATGCCCTGTAATGACTGCATCATCAAAGATGTTGTAGCCATTGGCTCATGCTTTGCAGTAATTGTTGGATTTGGTGTTTAGAGCGCCAATTCGAATAGTGTATAGTACATTATATTTTATTATTTATTAATAAAATAACTACATTTTCATTTCAAACCTTATCAATGGTAATGTCATTATGCATATTAGATGGATATATATGCTGAGAATGACATCGACCTTAGAATAGTCATGTAGTAATACAAGACATTAGGTGGTCTGACATTGGGATAATATTACTATTATAAACTATTCTTAAAGTTAATATTCATAGTCGTTGGAGTTCCAATGGTTTAACCTGATGTACCATGAGCATGGGAAGCTCGTATAGACATGTGGGTATTCGTTGGAGCGAATATTGAATGACACACATGTGATTTCTAATAGTTGGAAGTACACACTACTGTCAATAGGAATCTCCTCGAATCGAGTAGCATATGTGATTTTTTGACTATAGGATAACATTGATTTTGTGTAATATCCTCCACACTTTGATGTCATGTATGTCAGAAACCTTTTATGGTCTGGTCTCTAGATGTTCGTTGGGTCTCTAGATGTTCGTTAGGCTTATATGAAGAACGTGTCTGAACTTAGAGAGTCTCATTGCATTCTGAAAAGGTTGGGCAAATGTTGTATTGATTGGTTTTGCATCCAATGATAGTTGTTGGGCTGGACAACAGGCCTCAGAAAACCGGATTGTTGCTCCCTGATTTGGGGTGTATCTTCTTCTAATAAAGCCCGTAATCTCTCAGTCGCCCAATAATGTTCCATTTTCAACCACCTGAAAATGAAAGAAGGAAATAAAAATTATAGATAAAATTAAAGAAAATTATATACATGTAAAATACATAGCTTCAAAATTAATAACGCTAAGAAAAATAAGTCCCCGACAATGGTACCAAAAACTTGATCGGTGGTAAACATACACGTAACGCAAGCGCACGTATCACTTAAGTAGTATAAAAATATCGATCCCATGAGGACTTAATTTCTACTGTTGTTATTAATTATTGATTCTATTTATTTACAGGTATCTAATTAAATGGAGAAGTGAATGATTTCTTGATTGGTTGGTTGAATGTGGATTTGCTGAATAAATAAATAAATAAATAAATAAAATACACAAAAGAAAATACTAAGGAAAATAAATAAAAGACATAAATATCTAGCGCTGTGATTCCACACAATATTATTATAAAGATGAATTGATTCTCTTATATACGTGTAACAAATCAGTTTGTTAACCTGGAACACGAAGATATGCAAAAGCCTATGTCGATGGTCAGTTGCAAATATCCAAATAACTCAATTAATCATATGTCTATGTTAACCAAGTTATATGAAACCATTAAGTTCAAGTTCCAATTATGGCTACCACCGCCCGGCAGGTATATTCCTATCCTGTAAGGAAATCTATTAAGGGGTTATCTATCCTTAATAAAAATCAAGAGCTATTGAATCTAAGGCTAAAACCTAAAATCTCTTTTCCAAGTTCATTTTAAGTTTACCACATCAATCTTATTGGTGATCAGGCAACAAGAAGCATTAACTTTAAGATCCAATAAACAAACTAAAATATTACCCATAATATAATTAAATCAATTATTAAATATATAAATATTATTCTTCATCATTTCCTAGAATAAACAGAAAGTGCTGGGGTTATGGGATCCACAATTAATATTTCAAACCTAGGAATCTCACTTATTATAATATGAAATTTTCAGTATTATCCAATTAAGTCAAACCAGCCATAAAGGTGGTGCCATTACTTGTCCATAAACCAGCCATATAGGCGGTAATCATTTGTCACCTGAAGACCGACCATATAGGCGGTGTCACATTATGTTACATAAATAAAACTAGCCATTAAGGCGATATTAACTTTTAATCCATGTGATTATATTACAATTTCCATATTATAAATTAAGTGAGATTGACTAGATAATCATATTAAATGTTTCACCCGTCCCCTAGTGGAAATTAAGTACGAAACATAAAATAAAAATAAATTAAAGAAACTATGATTAAAACTAGAAATAAAAGTACATAATTAAAAATATAAAAATATAAACACACAAGATACAATCCTCAGATCCTTATTCAGAACCTTCTGGAAAGTATGAAAATTCTTAATGAAATCGAATTCTATTTATAGGCAAAAAATCTTTATGCGCGTCGCACACAAATAGCTTTGCGCGTCACGACGCGAAGAGCTGTCAACGCGTTCTTCTGATATCCTGACACGTGTCCACGGAGCGTCGCGCGTCGTGACGCGTAGGTGATCTATGTTGCGATGTGTGAATAGTAAATTGTTGGACAATTATGACCCATAGCGTCACTATTTGTACAGATCATGGTGTTGTTGTGAAAATTAACTATGTGACAAAGGAGATTGCACTCTTATCATTTGTGATTAGATTACCTAAATGTATAAATGATAGCAGGTCCTTATGATTTGTTCCTGGATTGAGAATGATATGAGACAGTATCAATCCACGAAGGATAAATCATTAAATATCCCTAGTCAGAGTATTATCGAGATCGGACATCGATAAATACGTAAAAGACTAGTATTACACTTGTGCGCGTTGTGAGGGCACAAACAGCATAGTTCTCATATATTTGGGTATAGGATACTCATGCAAGTGTAATAGGTGGTTGTGTTTTACCGATGGTACGGGAAAAAGCTTCGCTCTGGATAGACCCCCTCAGAATTCCATTGATAGTATGACTATGTGTCTATGGAAGTCCGAAATCAGGGTAGGTGTATTTGGTCTTAACCTGAGACTTGCACCGCTAATACTTGCGACAATCAATATACTTTGGTTGCTGTCGTCCAGGGCTTTAACCGATTTCTGTGTACGCCTCTTCTGGCTATATCGAGAATCGTAGTGTGTTGGGTATGATTTCAAGACGGAAGTATCACTCCAGTCATATGGAGTTGATGATCGCGTAAGGATACAGAACTGGTTCTCTAAAGGGTTGCAACCATCGGGATAATATGACTTGGTCATGATTATCCGATAATAAAGAGACTAGTTGCTCGTAATCCGATATATGCTTCGTACGGGGCAGACACTATACCAGCCACAGGCCTTGCATGTGATCATTCGATACTAGATCGAAATACGCAATACTACGTATACTACGCCTGATATAGATCTTATATTCCTGTAAGGATATTTCTAGAGAATTGGGTAGGCATGGCGCTTTGCTAGAAGTCAACCTTGTCTTGTAAATCGGTACAAACGTAGTACTAGGTACTTACGTGTTCGGATAGTCCGACGATCGAATTTACTGCCAACAAATCCGGGGATCTCTTGGGTCGCTTCCCGAAGATTCACCGATGACGTATGACTCGCACTTTATTAATATGGGATTAATTAGATGAGAGAGAAAATTAATCTCGGATTAATTGCGGAGATATTTTATCTGGGATAAAATATTAATTAAAGAGAGATAACGATTAATTTGGAATTAATCGCTAAATTAATATATTCGATATATTAAATGAAATTGGATTTCGACGCGGAATTAAAATTAGATTTTAATTCGGGGGAACGAGTTAATTTAGAATTAATTCGTTAGCGACGTGAATAGTGATTTCGCTAGGCATAATCATTTAATTACGTCGCAACGGAAAATTCGTTAATTTGGAATTAGCGAACCTGGGCCCGGGATTATTTGCGAGCGCATTCGCATTTCGAATTCGAGTACGGCACGCAAGTCAAATCAAGCGTCAAATCGCAAGTCATATCAAACGTCAAATCATTAGTCACTTTGAGTGATGTGACAACTTGTCACTTGATTGATTGAGTGATGTGACTTGATGGAACTGGTTGGAAAGCTTTTTTGAAAGCTTGATTGACATATATTATTATTTAATATTTTGGTATATGTTGAATTGATTTTAGAAATCAATTAACACTTACACATTTCCATTCTCTCTCATGGCTCACGAATTGGAGCCAAATTCCTCTATTCTCTCTCGGCCTTAGAGGCATTTTCTTGTTCTATTTTTTTGGCAGAAACCGAGCTTGAAGGGAAGCAAAGTGTGGTGATTTTGTGGCAAAATCATCAAGAGCTAGCACTCCGAGAGACATGCGAAGGTGATAGGGAAGTCCACCCATGAGCTTGGAATCACCATGACAAAGCTTGAGCTTTTATGGACATCAATGGCCGAATTCTTGGAGGAGGAAACCAGCGAACTACCGTGAGCTACAGTGAGCAGAAAAGAAATTTTTGTTCATCGCCGCGTCGCTCAACCGATCGATGTGAGTATTCCGTAACTCCCTCGATGTATTCGCGCACTTATTTCTTGCTTGTTATTCGACCCTCGGGACCGTAGAAACTCCAACAATGGTATCAGAGCGATTAAAAGCATGAAATATGACTTAGGGTTAAAATTTGGGTAAAATGTATTTGAGCATGATTTTATGAAATTGGATGATTGAGTATGCTTAAATGTGTTTTAATTGAGGATTGATTGGATCAATTTGATGAAATGTTGTTTGAAAGAATTTTCCCCAAATAACTTTGCTTGGTCGAGTTTAGAACCCTAAAATGTCTTGGAATTTTGATTTTTGATCATTGGATGAGTTAGAATCATGTTGGGTATATTGATTTAATGTTTAATTGGATTCATTGGATTGGATTTGCAATTGGACAATAAACCCTAAAGCCGAGACTTAAAGAGCATGTAATTGGGTTTGATTTTGTTAAATTATGTTGGACATGATTTAATGTTAATGAGCATGATTAATTAGACAAATTTGTGTTTTGGAATATTGATTTGGGTAATTAATTGTGTTGTACACTTTATGTAATTAAATTGTGAAATTGGGTTTTTGTAATTTAATTATGTTGGGCCTATTTTGTAAAATTGGGCTTTTAAAGTTGTTATTGGGCTTATTGGGCTTGGTTGTACTAAGTTGGGTTTAGGCTAAATTGGTTGGATCCAATTGGGCCCAAAACCGCTTCCATAAAGCCCAAATGCGACTAATGGACCTTAATTATTTTAATTGGACCTAATGGGCCTAAATTGATTTCTAGGCTTATGGGGTTATTCCCGGATTGGACTTTGGTTATTGGGTTTGACCCGAGTTGACCAAAAGTCCACGCCTTAAGAAATTAATTAAAAGCCCATTGGACTTTAATTAAATAATATTGGATATTAATCGGGCTTTGAGACCCGTAACGATTAAATTTGGAATTTAAGTCGTAAAAGTTCATTAATAAAGTGTAGTATTTAATTTGGAATTAAATAGTGAATTAGAATTAAATACAAATTGAATTGGATTTAATTATGTAGTTTAATTTAATTCAAGAATTCGTACTTTGAGTACTTATTCGCAAAACGAGTTTGACTCGCACAAAATCAAATCGTTGTTTGAACATTAGATGGTCATTAATTATCAGATTAATTAATTTGATTAGATTGATTGATAACATGCTTGTGTGAATACATGGTTGCGATGCATGAATAATGTATATCGGATGGATATTAGATGGGTGGGACAATTTTAGAAATTGTTGTAATAAATTGGAATTTATTAATTGGACCTGCGTGTCCAGCCTTATTACCTCCTTATTCTTTGTATTCTCTTCTCACCTATTCCCCTCAATGTAAATGAGGTTTCTTTAGAAGTGTAGTGTAACAGGTAGAAGCAAATACTTGTGCTAGCGGGGAGAGAGGAAAGGGAGAGATTTGATCTAGGATCATTGTGTAAAGTATCCATCCGCATATCATTATTATTTTATTCATATGCGCTTTATTATGTGTTTAGAATGCATGTTTAAGGGTGTATGATGATGAGACCTTAACAAAGATAATAAATTGAATGCCAATTTGCACGCGAAAAACCCTCGCAAGATATTAAGCGTTTTTCCTTCCATTGATTGATTCTTACTCTAGATCCAAGACTGGCATTGGCTTGTTGGCCAAAGTCAAGGCCTTTGTCCGTCAAGGATGTGTTTGAATCACGAGAGCTTTGTTCCATATTGGTGTCTTGTCCAAGTTGTGGTTTGTTGGCCAAAGTCAAGACCACTTCTTGTCCATCGACATTGATTACGAAGCTTTCCATGGTCAATGGGTCGCGCTTAATTGGGATCACTAAGTTTGTTGTGCCAAAGCCAAGGCTTAGTTGATTCAGAGGAAAAAGGTTAGGCAATATATTGGATATATTAGTATATATAAGATATATGTTTCGGACTTGGATGTCCCCCTACTGGATCTAGGAATTGGATTGGATCCAATTGATCTTAGAGATCTACCTAGTTAATTATCATACAATTTGTTGGCCAAAGTCAAGATTGTGTGATATTTAACGGGATCCTAGCCCACTAGGAAACACGGTTTCCCGAGTACTCGACAGAGGGTTAGAGGCTCGCCGAAAAATAGTGGGAGGCAAGAATTGAATTTACAATATTCGTTTAATTACTTGCCATACGCACTCAAAAAAATATCATTCGTCAAATAAATTAAATGTTAGTTGGACTAATATTTAAACGTTGTTTTAATTAACAGTTGGACTGTATTCAAACAAATTAAAAAATATAGTTGATTAATATAGTTGGACTATAATAATTATTATATTTAATAGTACCTAAATCGTTGATTAAATAGTTGGACTATTAAAATCAAGATAAAATTGAAAGATTGACATTTAAAACATAATCATAGGGAAAATGTATTTAAATGGTTTAATTTTCAAAATGGGAATAATTTCAGGATAGTCCTGGAAACTAATAAGTTACTTTATTTGATGAAATAACATATTAGGCCTAAGCCCGGAGTTAAGCAAATAGTAGAGCATGATCTTTGGAAGATTCATGTGATGATAACTTTAGTGCTTAATCCATTAAGCTTGTCGAAGTAGACTCCTTAATTTCTTTGTCAGAACTAAGGATTAGATCCTTAAAGTATGATAAAAATTGAAGGATCTTCATAGATCTATAATTAGATCTTAGAAGTACTAATTGCAATACATAACTCTTGGAGAGTTAATGACTATTCTCAAGGACAAAGTCAAACTTTGCAATATGGCAAGTAGTGCAAGGCGCACCTTACTTAGATACTCTAGAAACCCGAGGCTTGGCCAAAGGCTTCTGGAGTGTTGAAACATGCAAAGGAAAATCATTATAATCTTCTGGAGGAAGATAAAGGATATATCCCAAAATGTCTGCCTAAATTGTGTCAAAAGGGATCGCGGAAGCGTGACTGCCGTTTGGACAATGCAGACATGAAGGAATTGAAAACGGGGCAAGGCTCTGACTTCAAATATGTTTGTCATAATTATGTTCGCTACTAGTATTAAAATTGAATTTTAAAATACTTAGTGTGGTACATAAATATACTGATATTCATAATCTGCTATGAGCAGGATACTGACTTCAGATTGGGATTTATCTGTGATTTGGAAACGGGACGAAAGTCGCTGTTTTAACCGTAGATACCTAAGTTTAGGAACTACCATTCGGGTGTGTACCTAAATTTGGAAATTGTTATAATGTAACTAGTTTGACTAGAAACATTATCTCTATATCAGTGTTAATCTGTTGCAGATAAACCCTTATATTCTAGAACACTAAAGTGTTTTATTATATAAAGATGATATTGAGATAAACACATTAGATGTGAATAACAGAATTTATATTTTGAATATAAATAAATCTCAAACGTATAACATGACAAATAAATAGCTCAAACTGATTTGATCAGATGAAACATATTGTGGCATTGTTGTCTGGGACATAATTAAACAAGACTCGTATATCCACACTTTTGAAGAGTGGGTACTCGGACTGATTTGATTCCATTCAAATAAAGTCTACGAATCTAGTTTATTAGGCAAAGTGCCTAAAACACTATTTACTTGGTAAAAGTGTAAGTGCCACTGATCTGTAAGCCCTAGTTCATAGTGAAGCAAGTGGGCCCATGTCTAGCTAGGCTAGAGGTGGATATGAATATTTCGTGACCTTTACGGATGTGGCATCTCGTTATGTTATGTGTTTCTTTAGGAACACAAATCGAAACTTTTATAGTTTCGACGCGAAATAGACAAACAGATCGGCTAAAGTATAAATTGTCACGGTAAGACCGTAATGGAAAATACTTAAGCAATAAGTTTCTCAAATACTTGAAAGAGTATAGTATTCTTGTTGGTTTCTATTAAGGTCCCAAGATCAATAATAAGCATGAAAAAACATGTGTGAATAACAATCGAGAAGTTGCGGAATACTCACATCGATCGGTTGAGCGACGCGGAGGCAACAAAAACTTTTCTTCTCCTCTTCACTGCATTCGGCAGTGGCAGTGAGCAACTCACTGGTTTCGGCTTTTTGGATCAACATCGTCAAGCTTTAAGCTTCGTGATTTGATTCCCGGCTCATGGGTGGACTTCCCTATCACTTTCGCATGATCCCGTAGTGTGCTAGCACTTCAGATTTTGCCACAAAATCGCAACTCATTGCTTCCCACTGCTCACGGTTTTGGAGGAAACCAGTGAACAAAAATTGCCCCAAGGGCGTGAAGAGAAAGAGATGAGAGAAAAAGAGAAATTGTGAGATGTGTTCCAAATTTGTGTATCTTATACACAAATGTGAATTTAAATTCATTTGGAATGAATTTGGCCTTTCAAAAGTCAAATAATTAAAGGCCACACCTACTTCCATCAACTCACATCAAGTTGTCAAGTCACATCACTCAAAGTGACAAGTGATTTGACGCTTGAAGTGACGCTAGATGCGACTAGCGATTTGACGCTTGATTTGACTTGCGTGCCGCACCCAAATTCGAAATGCGAATGTGCTCGCAAATAATCTCGGGCTCGGGTTCGCTAATTCCAAATTAATGAATTTTTTGTTGCGTCGTTATTAAATGATTACGCATAGTGAAATCACTATTCACATCGCTAACGAATTAATTCTAAATTAATTTGTTCGCCCGAATTAAAATCTAATTTTAATTCCGCGTCGAAATCCAATTTCATTTAATATATCAAATATATTAATTAATCGATTAATTCCAAATTAATCGTTATCTCTCTTTAATTGATATTTTATCCCAGATAAAATATCTCCGTAATTAATCCCAGATTAACTTTCTCTCTCTTCTAATTAATCCCAGATTAACTTTCTCTCTCGAGTCATACGTCATCGGTGAATCTTTGGGAAGCAACCCATGAGATCCCCGGATATGTTGGCAGTAAATTCGGTCGTCGGACTATCCGAACACGTAAGTACCAAGTACTATGTTTATACCGATTTACAAGACAAGGTTGGCCTCTAGCAAAGCACCATGCCTACCCAATTCTCCGGAAATATCCTTACAGGAATAAAGGATCTATATCAGGCGTAGTATACGTAGTATTGCGTATTTCCGTCCAGTATCGAATGATCACGTGTCAGGCCTGGGGCTGGAATTATGTCTGCCCCGTACGAAGCACATGTCGGATGTTTGGTGACTAGTCTTTATAATCGGATAAACATGACCTTGTCATAATATCCTGATAGCTGCAGTATTTAAGAGAACCAATCTCGTATCCTACGTGACCATCATCTCCACTATGACTGGAGTGATACTTCCGTCTTGACATCACACCCAACACACTACGATTCTCAATATACCCAGCATTGGCGTACACAGAACCTGTAAAGCCCTGGACGACCGCAACCAAAGTATATTGATTGTCGCAAGTATTAGCGGTGCATGTCTCAGGTTAAGACCAAATACACCTACCCTGATTTCGGACTTCCATAGACACACAATCATACTACTAATGGAATTCTGAGGGGGTCTATCCAGAGCGAAGCTCTTTCCCGTAACATCGGTAAAACACAACCTCCTATTACACTTGCATGAGTATCCTATACCCAAACATATGATAACTATGTCGTTGTGCCCTCACAACGCGCACAAGTGGTAATACTAGTCTTTTACGTATTTATCGATGTCCAATCTCGATAATACTCTGACTAGGGATATTTAATGATTTATCCTACGTGGACTGATACTGTCTCTTATCATTCTCCATCCAGGAACAAATCATAGGGACCTCTCATCATTTATACATCTAGGTGATCTAATCACAAATGATAAGAGTGCAATCTCCTTTGTCACATAGTTAATTTGTACAACAACACCATGATCTGTACAAATAGTGACGCTATGGGTCATAATTGTCCAACAATTCTTTCAATAAGGACTCCTCCCGGAACACGTCAATTTGACGGTGTGTCCGAACTGAGTAACCGAATTTTGTTGGACATGATAAAGGTTAATCATGAGTCGCTCTGAGCTACCATTTCCTTCAACGGATACACATAAATAGTGTAGAACTTATTTAGAATAAGGTTCCATAAAATCTGTTAGACAGACTTCATATTAGATATGAACAGGAAAGAAACCAGGTTTCTCATTCCTGAATATTTGGGTATGCTAGCCATATGTTTGGATGATACCAAACTAAAACCCAATTCGGATAAGTACAATTGTAGGTTATCCTAGGGAAACCAAAGTATAGTACTTATACAACTCACAAGAGAACAATTAGATTGTTGCTCGCCATGCAATTTTCCTAAAAGGAATACTGATATGCAGTGGTAAGTGGGAGGATAGTATAACTCGATGAAAATCGGAGTGATACTGTTCCCGGCACCAAATCTTAATGGAACACAAATAGTTCATCAAGGATGTAACTATTCCATTAATCTTCGAATACACAAGAACCGCGTATGTAGGAGAGAGTCAGAAAAATAACCTGGGGTATGGATTTCTGATCTCACCTCATAAAGATGTTTATCTTTTGAGGAACACCAACTGACTACGTATGAGGAAGTGATACAAGGTATCGACTCCCTAATTATGGCAAAGTGCCATGATATCCGAAATGGATTCCATGTAAATCAGCAAGTTTGGATACTAGTTGATGTACCAGAAGGCATTGTGCCTATTGGTAGACATACATGGAAGGCAACATACCAACATATAAAGCTAGGCTTTTAGCGGAAAGGTATCGTTATCAATATTGTGTTGATTACGATTCACCTTTTACTTGTTGCCACGGTGAATCCATTTGGATAATGCTTGCTGATGCTGCATATTTCATTCATGAAATATGGCAGCTGTAATGCCAAAACCGCTTTCCTTAAACAGAAACCCTTTAGAGGATGTTTACAACATCATGTCAGTTTTATCGTACCAAAACTAGCAAACAAGGTTTGCAGGTTATTCGATCCATGTTTGGATTATAGCAAGCATTAGGTTCTTGGAATTACCGTTTTGATGTAATCATAATAGTTTATGATTTAATTCAAAACGAAATGATTCTTGTGTATATAAGGAGATTAGTGGGAGCGTACTGACAGTGGTTGTCCTATAATTAATGATAATATACATCATTTTTTGGAAATGATATTCCCATCATATTATCGTGAAAGCTTGGCTTTCATGAAAAACTCTCCGAGAAATCATACATTGAAAAATGTACGTTACCTGGTGTCTCATACGCTTTGAGCATATGGATTCACAAACAGGCCAATCCAAGTGATAGTCACTGGATTGATATTGAGAACATCCATTAGTTTCTTAGAGAACTAAAGAATGTTATCTTAATCTGTGGAGAATGAGAACTTGAAGTGACTGGGTTCACTACTACAAGTTTCTTAACTGATAAAAGGACTATAAGTCGCAAAACGGTACTATACAGTTTGAATAACGGAACAGTGAGTTGGAAATTTTCTAAGCAAAATACTGTTACTGAATAAACAAAAAATGTGGGTTATTGCTACAGCTGAGGCAGCAATAGAAACCATTTGGGTCGATAATTATCTAATTAGATTAGATATAGTTCTGTTAGCAGCTGAGCTAGGCTTCAGCACAGGCTAAAGAATTAACGGTCTCATCAACGATCCAGATATATACTTCGATATTCATCTGATTCGTTCGGATCATACATCGTGGCGATGTGATGATCGAATAAATCGCATCAGATGATAATCATGCAAATCCGCTGACGAAACCCTTTTCTCAACAGTTTGAGCCAACCGTACATAGTTCGGGTGTTAGACACTTGAGTGACTAGCTATAGGCCAAGTGGGAGATTGTTGGACAATTATGACCCATATCGTCACTGTTTATACAAATCATGGTGTTGTTGTACAAATTAACTATGTGACAAAGGAGATTGCACTCTTATCATTTGTGATTAGATCATCTAGATGTATAAATGATAGAAGGTCCTTATGATTTGTTCCTGGATTGAGAATGATATGAGACAGTATCAATCCACGAAGGATAAATCATTAAATATCCCTAGTCAGAGTATTATCGAGATCAGACATCGATAAATACGTAAAAGACTAGTATTACACTTGTGCGCATTGTGAGGGCACAAACGGCATAGTTCTCATATATTTGGGTATATGATACTCATAAAAGTATAATAAGAGTTTCTGTTTTACCGATGGTACGGGAAACAGCTTTGCTCTGGATAGACCCCCTCAGAATTCCATTGGTAGTATGACTATATGTCTATGGAAGTCCGAAATCAGGGTAGGTGTATTTGGTCTTAACCTGAGACTTGCACCGCTAATACTTCCGACAATCAATATACTTTGGTTTTGGTCATCCAGGGCTTTAACCGGTTTCTGTGTACGCCTCTTCTGGGTATATCGAGAATCGTAGTGTGTTGGGTGTGATGTCAAGACGGAAGTATCACTCCAGTCATATGGAGTTGATGATCGCGCAAGGATACAGAACTAGTTCTCTAAAGGGTTGCAACCATCGGGGATAATATGACTTGGTCATGATTATCAGATAATAAAGAGACTAGTTGCTCGTAATCCAATATATGTTTCGTACGGGGCAGACATTGTACCAGCCCCAGGCCTTGCATGTGATCATTCGATACTGGATCGAAATACACAATACTACATATACTACGTCTGATATAGATCTTATATTCTTGTAACGATATTTCTGGAGAATTGGGTAGGCATGGCGCTTTGCTAGAAGCTAACCTTGTCTTGTAAATCGGTACAAACGTAGTACTAGGTACTTACGTGTTCGGATAGTCCGACGACCGAATTTACTGCCAACATATCCGAGGATCTCATGGGTCGCTTCCCGAAGATTAACCGATGACGTATGACTCGCACTTTATTAATCTGGTATTAATTAGATGAGAGAGAAAATTAATCTGGGATTAATTGCGGAGATATTTTATCTGGGATAAAATATTAATTAAAGAGAGATAACGATTAATTTGGAATTAATCGATAAATTAATATATTCGATATATTAACGAAATTAGATTTCGACACGGAATTAAATTAGATTTTAATTCGGGCGAACGAGTTAATTTAGAATTAATTCGTTAGCGACGTGAATAGTGATTTCGCTAGGCATAATCATTTAATTACGTCGCAACGGAAAATTCGTTAATTTGGAATTAGCGAAACCGGGCCCGGGATTATTTGCGAGCGCATTCGCATTTCGAATTCGAGTGCGGCACGCAAGTCAAATCAAGCGTCAAATCGCAAGTCACATCAAACGTCAAATCATAGTCACTTTGAGTGATGTGACAACTTGTCACTTGATTGATTGAGTGATGTGACTTGATGGAAGTGGTTGGAAAGCTTTTTTGAAAGCTTGATTGACATATATTATTATTTAATGTTTTGGTATATGTGATTGTTTAGAAATCAATAACACTTACACATTTCCATTCTCTCTCATGGCTCACGAATTGGAGCCAAATGTTAGACATTATGACCCATAGCGTCACTATTTTGTAAATGATATTGTATTATTATACAAAATTAACTATGTGATAATGAAATTGCCTTTTGCCGTTTTGTAAAATATTTAATAAATTAATGGCAAAAGTCCATATGATTAGTTCCGTATTGAGGATATGAGACAGTATCAATATAAAAGGTTTAATCATTAAATATCTCTAGTCGGAGTATTATCGAGATGGACATCGATAATGCGGAATAGACTAGTATTGCACTTGTGCGAGTTGTGATGGCACAACGGCATAGTTCTCATATATTTAAGTATTGGATACTTATGCAAGTGCGATAGGAGGTGTGTTTTACCGATGGTACGGAAAACAGCTTCGCTCTGGACAGACCCCGCGGAATCCCATTGGTAGTATGTCTGCGTGTCTATGGGAGGCCGCATCAGGGTAGGTGTATATGGTCTTAACCTGAGACTTGCATCGCTAGTACTTGCGACAATCGGTAAACTTTGGTTGTGGTGGTTCGGGGCTTTAACGGTTCTGTGTACGCCTCTTCTGGGTTTATCGAGAATCGTAGTGTACTGGATGTGATGTCAAGATGGAAGTATCACTTCAGACATATGGAGATGATGATCACGCAGGATACATAACTAGTACTCTATAAAAGGTTGCAACCGTCGGAACAATATGACCAGGTCAGGATTGTCCGATTTAAAGAGACTAGTTGTTGATATCCGATATATGTTTCGTACGGGGCAGACACATTTCCAGCCCCAGGCCTAACATGTGATCGTCCGATACTGGATCGATGTACGCGATACTACGGTATACTACACTTGATAAAGATCTAATATTCCAGTAAGAATATTTCTGGAGAATTGGGTAGGCATGGCGCTTTGCTAGAAGCCAACCTTGTCTTGTAAATCGGTAAAAACGTAGTACAAGGTACGTACGTGTTTGGATTATCCAACGACCGTATTTACTGCCAACATATCCGGAGATCTCTTGGGTCGCTTCCTGAAGATTCACCTATGATGTTTGATTCGAACTTTATTTATCTTGGATTAATTACGGAGAAACTTTATCTTGGATAAAATGCCTTATTAGGAGAGAGAGAGAGATCGATTAATTTGGAATTAATCGATAAAATAATATATTTGATATATTATTAAACGAAATTAGATTTCGACGGGGAATTAAAATCGGATTTTAATTCAGGCAAACGAATTAATTTGGAATTAATTCGTTAGCGATCTGAATAATAATTCCGCTAGGCGTAATTATTTAATTCTCGTCCGACGGAAATTCGTTAATTCGGAATTAGCGAATTTGGGCCCGAAAGTGTTTGCGGACACATTCGTATTTTGAAACGGGTGGAATCCGCAAATCACATCGCGATATCTCATTACTTGACACGAATAGATGATGGATGTATCTAGTCACCTTTATGGGATGATACATTGTCTCTATTCTCAATGTGAGATAATGATGGCATATGATGAATTTTCCTTTGGAGGGAAAACCTTTCACGGTTTTTGAAGGGTTTTTAATTAAAAAATTCATTTTGGTATTTGATATCTTATCATTGCTTTTCATTTTGCAACTCACGGTTTTGAAAATAAGAGGAGAAAGAAAATTGAAAAGTCTAACACTCCCTCTCCTCTCCTTGCTCACGCGCTGTGAGCTCATCATAGAAGGCAGAAAATTGTTTTCATTTCTCCATTTTGCTAGCACATTAAGGGATCAAAAGAGGTGATAGGGAAACATCCTTGGAGCTTGGAACACTTGAAGACTTGAAGCTTCTCTTCCTCTTCATCTTGGCCGAAACTTCCACCTTGAAGACTCAAGGATTGTCTTCACCATTTTCGTCACAAAGCTTAGTAAGTATGATTCCGCCATGTTTCTAGCTTTGCATGTATGTTATTTGTATTTCTATGGCTTAATCTTTCTTTGGGACTAATTATAGAAACCAACAATGGTATCATGGAGCCATGTTTAAGCATGAAATACATTAGGGTTAATTTGGGGAAAATTGATTGAAGCATGTTCTTGTTAAATTGGATGCTAAAGTATGCTTATATGTATGTTATATGATATATTACATGATCAATTTTAAGAAAAATGCATTGGATGATTTTCCCAAAGTGGTTGTCTTGGCCGAATGTGGAGGTGCTTCCATTGGTTTGGAATTTTTCATGCACAAGTTTATTTGATGACTTAAGCATGATTAAATGTATGATATATGATATAATACATGATCAATTTTGAGAAAAATGCATTGGATGATTTTTCCCCAAAATGTTGCTTTGGCCGAATGTGAGGTACTTCCACTAAGTTGATTTTTTGCATGCACAAGTTCATTAGATGATTTGAGTATGCTTAAATTTTTTAATATGATATTATACATGATCAATTTTGAGAAAAATGCATTGGATAATTTTTTCCCCAAAATTGATGCCTTGGCCGAATGTGTAGGTCATTTTACTGGTTGGTATTTTGCATGCACAAGTTCATTAGATGATTTGAGTATGCTTAAATGTATGTAATATGATGTATTACATGATCAATTTTGAGAAAAATGCATTGGATAATTTTTCCCCCAAATTGATGCCTTGGCCGAATGTGTAGGTCATTTTACTGGTTGGTATTTTGCATGCACAAGTTCATTAGATGATTTGAGTATGCTTAAATGTATGTAATATGATGTATTACATGATCGATTTTGAGAAAAATGCATTGGATGAATTTTAACCCAAATTGTTGATTGACCGAAAATGGAGATCTTTTTACTTAATTGGATTTTTGCTTTCAAGTTCATTAGATGACTTAAAATCAATACGGGATATAGATTAGTGATTCAATTGGATTGAAAAACAAATCGAACCGCAAAAATCCTCTTGGCCGAATACAACATGACATGTTAAAGGACTTGATTTTTTGTTCAAATAAATGTTAGACAAGTGTTTTGAACAATTGATGATTAAAATTAAATTGATGTTTTTGAAATATTTGGTTTAATGAATTAATCATGCAATTACACTTTAATTAATTGAATTTTAAAATTTGGAATATTAAAATTTAATTAATGGGCTTTTATGTTTAATTGGGCCTTATGGGCTTGAAATTGATTTTATGGCACTTAAGGGTGATTCCTTATTTGGGCTTGGTAATTGGGTTTGACCCACATTGACCAAAGCCCAAGCCTTGATAAATCATTGAAAGCCCATCGGACTTTAATTAAACACACATTGGATGTTAGTTGGGCTTGGAGACCCAATTTGATAAGATTTAGAATCTAATCTTAAAAGCACATTAAAAGTGTAAACATTTAATTTGGAATTAAATAAATTGAATTAATATTGAATGCGACTTAAATTGGATTTAACGGGTAGTTCGATATAATTCGTGAATTCGTACCTTATGTACTTATTCTCAAACGAGTTGGACTCGCGCAAAATCAAACCGTTGATTGAACATTGGATGATCACTTAAACAAAGACTAATTAATTGGATTAGATTGGTTGTATAGCATGTCTTGAATGAATATACATGTATGTGATGAATGAATAGTGTATAGCGGATGGATATTAGAAGGGAAAGGGTAATTTTAGAAATTATTGTAAATTTAGAATTTATAAATTGGACCTGCGTGTCCAGCCTTATCTCTTTTATCTCTTTGTATTCTCTTCTCACCTAATTCCCCTCAATGTAATGAGGTTTCTCTTATTGTATTATGTAATTGGGTAGAAGAAGTAGAATATGCTAGCGGGGAGTGGAAAGGGAGTGATTTGTTCTAGGAACAAGTTTTTTTATATATCCATCCGTATATCACTATTAATTTACTTTATGCACTTTATGATGTTTTAGAAGCATGCTTAAGGGTGTATGATGATGAGACCTAACAAAGATAATAAATTGGTTGCCAATTACGCAAAATCCCTCAATTTATATTAAGCAATTATCCTTCCATTGAATGATTCTTGTTCAAGATCCAAAATTGGCATTGGTTTGTTGGCCAAAGTCAAGACCTTTGTCAATTGAGGATGTACTTGAATCATGAGAGTTTTGTTCCACATCGGTGTCTTGTCCAAGTTGTGATTTGTTGGCCAAAGTCAAGATCACTTCTTGTCCAACGACATTGATTACGAAACTTTCCTTGTCAATGGGTCCCGCTTAACCGGAATCATTAGGTTTGTTGTGCCAAAGCCAAGGCCTAGATGATTCGGAGGATATGGGTTAGGAAAATGTATTAGATACATTGGCATAAGTAAATATACATATGTTTTGGACTTGGATGTCCACCTAACCGGATCTAGGAATTGGATAGATCCAATTGATCTTTGAGATCTACCTAGTTAAATAGCATACAATTTGTTGGCCAAAGTCAAGAGTGTTGTGTGTTATTTAACGGGATCCTAGCCCACTAGGAAATAGGATTTCCCGAGTTCTCAACAGAGGGTTAGAGACTTGATAAAAATAGTGGGAGGCTAGTATTGAATTTGCAATTTCATTCAGATACTTAGCCTTACGCGTCTTTCAAAATTATTTCGTTTAATTAATTAAAATTAGTTGGACTAATTCATTGTTATTTTTTCTTGTAACAGTTTGACTGTACCCATTTTATCGTTAACTAGATAGTTGGACTATCGTAGTTGAGATGGCAAGCAAGGTAAATGTCCGAGACATCATCATGGGTGACAATGTCTTTAAGGGCACAAACTTCGCTGATTGGGAAATGAACCTGAGGATAGTCCTTGGGGCTGAGAGGATGCTGTACACTGTACAAACACCTCTCCCGCCTAAGCCCACTGACCCACTTGAGCTGGAGTTATGGAAAACTCACAGCAATGATTGTGACACAGCTCAGGCTATTATGTTAGCTTCGATGACTCAGCACTTTCGTCGCCAGAATAGGGACTTGGATCCTTATAGTATGATGGCTAGACTGCGAGATCTCCACCGCTCCAACAAGCGGATGGAAAGGTACGAGTTGGTGAAGAAACTCTTCCGCGCCCGAATGACTGAAGGCGCATCAGTTGAGGCCCACGGGGCTCAAATGATCGCCGATATTGATGAGTTGGCCAATATGGGAATAGTCTTGGAGGCTGAGCTGACCATAGATTTGATCTTACAGTCACTTCCTGATACTTGGAAACAAATCATAATCAACTATAAGTTGATGGATACGGATGACACTCTTGGAGAGCTGTTATCCATCTTGAAGGAGTCTGAAAAAGAACTCCAAAAGGGGGGCAAGCGCGAGGCGCACTTTGCATCGACCTCTCAGAGGCCAAAGGCTGGGCCCAAAGCTACTGGAGGGGTGAGGAAGAAGAAACATAAGAAAAAGGGTAAAGGCAAGTTGACAAAAGCTTCTGGGAAGCCAAGGGACAATCTCAAGATGTCTGCCTCAACTGCGGCAAGAAGGTCACTGGAAACGTGACTGCCGAATGGGCAAGGGACAAAGGGAGGATATCAAGGCAGGCAAGGCACTAGCCTCTGGTATGTTTGTTATTGAGATAAATATGACTACTTCTAGTTTTAAAAATTGGATTTTGATTCTGGTTGTGTTGCTCATATATGTACTGATTTGCAGGATCTGCAGGATAGCAGGATGCTGACTTCAGGGGAGGTTGATCTACGAGTCGGAAACGGAACTCCAGTTGCTGTTTTGGCTGTAGGGACTTTTGTTTTGGAATTGCCCTCGGGGCATATGCTTAAACTTTTGAACTGTTATTATATACCTAGTTTGACTAGGAATATCATATCTGTATCTTTGTTAACCCAGCATGGGTACACTTTTGTATTTAGAAACACTGGGTGTTATTTATATAAAAATGATGCAGAAATTTGCACTGCTGTAGCAAATAATGGCCTTTATATTTTGAATATAAATGAATCTCCTAAACATAAAATAACAAACAAAAGGCTCAAAAAGAGTAATCTAAAAGATGAAGCTTACATGTGGCATTGTCGTCTAGGACACATAAACAAGACTCGCATATCCACACTTTCGAAGAGTGGGTACTTGGACGGATTTGATCTTAATTCATATGATGTCTGCGAATCTTGTCTTTTAGGCAAAATGCCTAAATCACCTTTTAGTGGTAAAGGTGAACGTGCCACAGAACTGTTAGCCCTCGTTCATAGTGACGTATGTGGGCCCATGTCTAGCCAGGCTAGAGGTGGATATCATTACTTCGTAACCTTTACGGATGATGCATCTCGTTATGGTTATGTGTATCTAATGAGACACAAGTCGAAAACTTTTGAGAAATTCAAAGAGTTTCGACACGAAGTAGAAAAACAACAGGCAAGAGTATTAAGACATTGCGGTCGGACCGTGGTGGCGAATACTTAAGTTATGAGTTTCAAGATTACTTGAAAGAAAATGGTATTCTTTCACAGTGGACTCCTCCTGGAACACCGCAATTAAACGGTGTGTCTGAACGGAGAAACCGTACCTTGTTAGACATGGTAAGGTCGATGATGAGTCGGACTGAGCTACCAATATCCTTCTGGGGATACGCATTAACCAGTGCGGTACTTATTTTGAATAAGGTTCCGTCAAAGTCTGTTGAACAGACTCCATATGAGAAATGGACAGGAAGGAAACCAGGTTTCTCTTTCCTGAAGATTTGGGGATGCTGGGCATATGTTAAACGTTTGGAAGGTACCAAACTAGAACCCAAATCAGATAAATGCCTTTTCGTGGGATATCCTAAGGAAACCAAAGGATATTACTTCTATCACCCACAAGAGAACAAAGTGTTTGTTGCTCTACATGCATTTTTCCTTGAGAAGGAATTCCTAGATGCAGTGGTAAGTGGGAGGAAAGTGGAGCTCGATGAAAATCGTAGTGATACTGTTCCTGGCAATGAATCAACGACGGAACATAAACAGACCATCCAGGATGAGTCTGTACCACAATCTTCAGATACACAAGGACCGCGTAGGTCGGAGAGAGTCAGGAAGGTACCTGAGAGGTATGGGTTCCTGATCTCGCCTCATGTAGATATTAATCTTATTGAGGATAATGAACCGACTACGTATGAGGAAGCAATACAGAATATTGATTCCGCTTTATGGCAAGATGCCATGAAGTCCGAGATGGATTCCATGTATGCCAACCAAGTTTGGACACTGGTTGATGCACCAGAAGGCGTAAAGCCTATTGGATGCAGATGGATCTTCAAGAAGAAGACCGACATGGATGGCAACGTGCAAACGTACAAAGCTAGGCTTGTAGCAAAGGGGTATCGTCAACAATATGGTATTGATTATGACGAAACTTTCTCACCCGTTGCCATGATTAAATCCATTCGGATAATGCTTGCAATAGCTGCATATTTCGATTACGAGATATGGCAGATGGACGTTAAAACCGCTTTCCTTAACGGAAACCTTTTGGAGGATGTTTATATGCAACAACCTGACGGTTTTATCGTACCTAGACTTGCAAACAAGGTTTGTAAGTTAAATCGATCCATTTATGGATTGAAGCAAGCATCACGGTCATGGAATCAGCGTTTTGATGAGATCATAAAAGAATATGATTTCGTACAAAACGATGATGACCCTTGTGTATACAAGAAGGTTAGTGGGAGAGCACTGACTTTTATTGTCCTTTATGTCGACGACGTATTGCTTATAGGCAATGACATTCCCATGCTAACGTCGGTGAAAGCTTGGCTTTCATTAAAATTCTCCATGAAAGATCTGGGAGAAGCAGCCTTTATTCTGGGAATAAAGATCTACCGGGATAGATCTAGAAAGCTGCTTGGACTCTCCCAGAGTACATATATTGACAAAGTGTTGAAGCGATTCAACATGGATCAATCCAAGAAGGGATTGATGCCAATGTCACGTGGTATTCTTCTGTCTAAGGACATGTGTCCTAAAACTAAAGAAGAGAGAGATAACATGAGTCGGATACCGTTCGCCTCGGCAATCGGATCGATCATGTATGCCATGATATGTACGCGACCTGATGTGTCATATGCTTTGAGCATATGCAGTCGCTATCAGGCCGATCCAGGTGAAGGTCACTGGATGGCTGTTAAGAATATCCTTAAGTATCTTAGACGAACTAAGGATGCTTTCTTAATTTATGGAGGTGGAGAACTTGAGGTGTCTGGGTACACCGATGCAAGTTTCCAAACCGACAAGGACGACTTCAAGTCGCAATCGGGGTACTTTTTGTTTGAATAACGGAGCAGTGAGCTGGAAATCTTCCAAGCAAGATACTGTTGCCGATTCAACAACTGAAGCGGAGTATATTGCTGCATCGGAAGCAGCAAAGGAGGCAGTTTGGATCCGAAAATTCCTAATCGGATTAGGAGTAGTTCCGTTAGCTGCTGAGCCCGTGCCATTGTATTGTGACAATAACGGGGCTATAGCACAAGCTAAGGAACCAAGGTCTCATCAACGATCCAAGCATGTTCTTCGGCGTTACCATCTGATTCGGGAGATTATACATCGTGGCGATGTGTAAAGTCGAGAAGGTCGCATCGGATGACAACATTGCAGATCCGCTGACGAAGGCTGTTCTTCAGCAAGTGTTTGAACGACATATACATAGTTCAGGTATTAGATGCTTGAGTGACTGGCTATAGGCCAAGTGGGAGATTGTTAGACATTATGACCCATAGCGTCACTATTTTGTAAATGATATTGTATTATTGTACAAAATTAACTATGTGATAATGAAATTGCCTTTTGCCGTTTTGTAAAATTATTTAAATAATTAATGGCAAAAGTCCATATGATTAGTTCCGTATTGAGATGATATGAGACAGTATCAATATAAAAGGTTTAATCATTAAATATCCCTAGTCGGAGTATTATCGAGATCGGACATCGATAATGCGGAATAGACTAGTATTGCACTTGTGCGAGTTGTGATGGCACAACGGCATAGTTCTCATATATTTAAGTATTGGATACTTATGCAAGTGCGATAGGAGGTTGTGTTTTACCGATGGTACGGAAAACAGCTTCGCTCTGGACAGACCCCGCGGAATCCCATTGGTAGTATGTCTGCGTGTCTATGGGAGGCCGCATCAGGGTAGGTGTATATGGTCTTAACCTGAGACTTGCATCGCTAGTACTTGCGACAATCGGTAAACTTTGGTTGTGGTGGTTCGGGGCTTTAACCGGTTCTGTGTACGCCTCTTCTGGGTTTATCGAGAATCGTAGTGTACTGGATGTGATGTCAAGATGGAAGTATCACTTCAGACATATGGAGATGATGATCACGCAGGATACAGAACTAGTACTCTATAAAAGGTTGCAACCGTCGGACAATATGACCAGGTCAGGATTGTCCGATTTAAAGAGACTAGTTGTTTGATATCCGATATATGTTTCGTACGGGGCAGACACATTTCCAGCCCCAGGCCTAACATGTGATCGTCCGATACTGGATCGATGTACGCGATACTACGGTATACTACGCTTGATAAAGATCTAATATTCCAGTAAGAATATTTCTGGAGAATTGGGTAGGCATGGCGCTTTGCTAGAAGCCAACCTTGTCTTGTAAATCGGTAAAAACGTAGTACAAGGTACGTACGTGTTTGGATTATCCACAACGACCGTATTTACTGCCAACATATCCGGAGATCTCTTGGGTCGCTTCCTGAAGATTCACCTATGATGTTTGATTCGAACTTTATTATCTTGGATTAATTACGGAGAAACTTTATCTTGGATAAAATGCCTTATTAGGAGAGAGAGAGAGATCGATTAATTTGGAATTAATCGATAAAATAATATATTCGATATATTATTAAACGAAATTAGATTTCGACGGGGAATTAAAATCGGATTTTAATTCGGGCAAACGAATTAATTTGGAATTAATTCGTTAGCGATCTGAATAATAATTCCGCTAGGCGTAATTATTTAATTCTCGTCGCGACGGAAATTCGTTAATTCGGAATTAGCGAATTTGGGCCCGAAAGTGTTTGCGGACACATTCGTATTTTGAAACGGGTGGAATCCACAAATCACATCGCGATATCTCATTACTTGACACGAATAGATGATGGATGTATCTAGTCACCTTTATGGGATGATACATTGTCTCTATTCTCAATGTGAGATAATGATGGCATATGATGAATTTTCCTTTGGAGGGAAAACCTTTCACGGTTTTTGAAGGGTTTTTAATTAAAAAATTCATTTTGGTATTTGATATCTTATCATTGCTTTTCATTTTGCAATTCACGGTTTTGAAAATAAGAAGGAGAAAGAATTGAAAAGTCTAACACTCCCTCTTCCTCTCCTTGCTCACGCCGTGAGCTTCATAGAAGGCAGCAGAAAATTGTTTTCATTTCTCCATTTTGCTAGCACATTTAAGGGATCAAAAGAGGTGATAGGGAAACACCTTGGAGCTTGGAACACTTGAAGACTTGAAGCTCTCTTCCTCTTCATCTTGGCCGAAACTTCCACCTTGAAGACTCAAGGATTGTCTTCACCATTTTCGTCACAAAGCTTAGTAAGTATGATTCCGCCATGTTTCTAGCTTTGCATGTATGTTATTTGTATTTCTATGGCTTAATCTTTCTTTGGGACTAATTATAGAAACCAACACCAAATTCCTCTCTTCTCTCTCGGCCTTAGAGGCATTTTCTTGTTCTGTTTTTCTGGGCAGAAACCGAGCTTGAAGGGAAGCAAAGTGTGGTGATTTTGTGGCAAAATCATCAAGAGTTAGCACTCCGAGAGTCATGCGAAGGTGATAGGGAAGTCCACCCATGAGCTTGGAATCACCATGACAAAGCTTGGAGCTTTTATGGACATCAATGGCCGAATTCTTGGAGGAGGAAACCAGTGAACTACCGTGAGCTGCAGTGGGCAGAAAAGAAATTTTTGTTCATCGTCGCGTCGCTCAACCGATCGATGTGAGTATTCCGCAACTCACTCGTTGTATTCGCGCACTTATTTCTTGCTTGTTATTCGATCCTCGGGACCGTAGAAACTCCATCATAAATTTCGGCAGGCTCATAATAGAGGTGCGTCGCGACGCAAAGAGGTATGCGCGTCGCGACGCGTCATGTGCAGAAATTCTCATTTTGTCCTTTTTCATCTGGTTTTCGTCATTTTAGCTCTGATTTGATTTCATTGAGTCCTAAATCTTTATTTATCTGTAAAACACACAAAAACATATCAAAACGTTCATCAATCCCAAGAAACTAAACAAAATATTATTCAAAGGGGCGGTAAAATGTGATATATTTTCCGCTCATCACACCCCCAAACCTAACATTTTGCTAGTCCTCGAGCAAAACAAAACAAAATAAAAAGTAATAAATAACTTTAAAATAAAATTTAAACTAAGCCACTTTCGTAGGGATCACGGTTGCATTTAGCGTATGCAACAAGCCTTTAAACCCCTAGGTGTCCCTAGTGGACGAGTTGTAGTCTCGTGAAGGCTTACAGCGACGATACCCACAAACGTCAAACTAATGCAAAAAAAAGCAAAAAGATAATCAGAAAAATGCACACAAAAGCTAAAAGATAATAAAACTAATGCACACAAAAGTAAAAAGACAAGAGAAAATAATTTAAAATAAACAAAATAATAGCTATATAAACAACGTCCTCAGAGAATGTCTAGCATCAAAGTTAAAGGAACCTTCAAAATGCATACTACAGCTAAAATCCTTTCATTTGAACAAAATATCCAAATCAGACTCTAAGTATGTGTGAATAATTCTGCAAACAGCTTCGACTCTAAGTTATCAACTAGGTGATTTCGTCTCAATTCTCAGTACCTAATGCAAAAACTTGACCGGTGCGTAATCACACGCGTATAACGCAAGCGCACGTATCGTTCAAGTGGTATAAAAAGTATCAATCCCACGATGACTTAAAACATTTGCTATTAATTTTTTATGAGGTCAAATGTTTACAAGTATCTAATAGATTGATTGTTTGATTGGGTGGTGACTTTAAAATTTAAAACAAGTAAATAAAATTTCTTGAAAGTAGATTGAAGAAAATTCAAATTTATAAGACTATCCAGGGTTGTGAATCCTTCCAATATCTATTAAAGATGAAGTGGTTATCTTACAGTTGGGTAATATATTAATTTATTAACCTGGAACAGTAAATTATATAAAAGCCTCTTCCGATGGTCGATTACAAATACCCAGTATAACCCAATTGAACCATATGTCTATGTCAACCAAATTACTTGGATTCATTAAGTTTAAGTTCCAATTATGGCTACCCCCGCCCGACAGGTATATTCATATCCTGTAAGGAAATCTATTAAAGGGTTATCTATCCTCAAGGAAGATCGTGGGCTATTGAGTCTAAGGTCTTTAACCTAAAATCCATTTTCCAAGTTCATTTTAAGTTTACCTAATCAATTTTATTAATGGTCGGTTAATAAAAAGCATTAAGATTAAGACTCAATAAATAAACCCTTATATTACCCAAGCTATAATCTAACCGCTTATAAACCGGTGATATTGGATTTCATCACAACCCCAGATAACTGGCTTAGTTACGACACATATTTACGGGTAGTAAAAATTTAAATAAAATAAAAGACATAAAATAAAATACTGAAAATTAAATACTGAAAAGTAAATTGCTGAAAAGTAAAAAAAGTAAAAAGTAAAAAGTAAAAAAAATAAAAGTAAATTGCTGAAGAGTAAATTGCTGAAGAGTAAATTGCTGAAAAGTAAATTACTGAAATTAAATAAAGTAAAAGTACAATAAAAGAAAATGATGGGGTTAGAGGATCAACTTCTATTACTACTATTTTAGATATCTCCCTTAATATAATATATTAACTTTACGTGATAATTACCAACCAGCCATAAAGGCGGTATCCTGATTAAGTCAAATTAATAATTAATTACAACCAACCAACCAGGCGGTATCCATACTTAGTCAGGTTAAAACCAATTTATAATTTATAATTAATTATCAAAGAAGAAAGTATGAATTTTACAAATGAAATGGCTTGGTATTTATAGGCAAAATTTTGCCTCCATCAAATCATCCACCAAATCAATTATTAATTGCTCCACTAATTGCTCCACTAATTGCTCCACTAATTGCTCCAGCAAATCCATTATTAATTGATCCAATAATCTCTTATCATGTTTTGTGATGATTTGATAATTTTTATTATTTATTTATTAATTTATTTTTTGCTTTGAAAAATGATTGAAAGTGACTTTAATAATTACACACAACACACTTCTGGATGGTTCATCAATTTCAGGCATGAAATCTTCAGAATTCGAAATTATTTTGTCTTTCAAAGCTGTAGATATTTGAGTCCTCTTTAATCTGGAACTTGAATCAGCTCAATCCGATATCGGAGTAAACATTTATGCCCAAATTACGACAGATGCACAAAACTGGAATTTCCAAAACTGCACTTCGTTAAAACGCCCTTTCAAGTTTCCAATCTCCAAAATTAATATGTCAAGTCCAATTTTTGCCCTTATTTGACCCATATTTCGTCCTAAATGATTTCATTAAGTCCCAATATTATTATCTGCAAAATAAACTAAAACATATCAAAACGTTCATCAAACCCGAGAAACTAAACAAAATATTAAGTAAAAGGGGCGGTAAATATTGATATATTTTTCGCTCATCACACCCCCAAACCTAACATTTTGCTAGTCCTCGAGCAAAACAATAAAATAAATAAAGAAACAATTAAAATTAAACTAAGCCACTTTCGTAGGGATCACGGTTGCATTTAGCGTATGCAACAAGCCTTTAAACCCCTAGGTGTCCCTAGTGGACGAGTTGTAGTCTCGTGGGTTTACAGCAAAGATACCCACAAATATTTTACAAAAGTAAAAAGGTAGTAAAACTAATGGACACAAAAGCAAAAAGACAAGAGAAAAGAGTATAAAGGAAGTTAGTGACTAATCAGGTGAAACTTCTACTCCAAGTTACTAGTTGTTTTGTTTCTTTCTAAATTACCGAATAAGTAAATTCTCCGATTATATTTACCATTCTCCATATACACAGCCAACAAAGTATTAATCAATCTCTTTTTGCCCACAACAGTCACAAGTGTAGTTGATAAGAGAGTAATATTTTTGTCCTAAAGCTCTATCAGATTTCTCACCTTTTTTATTGCAATGGAATAATTTTTCTGATTTTTATTTTTATTTTTTTTTCTTTGATTTTTTTTTTTTTATTTATATACAATATCTTCCGTCTATGTAGCGAGCTTTGGGTCGGTGACTCCTAAACCAGTTGGCTTTAGGGCACCAGGTGTTAAGACACCTCTACGGACTTAATTACTCAGACTTCAGATATATATATTTTTGCAGCATCTTTTATCCATGTAACGAGCTTTGGGCCAGTGACTCCCAAACCAGTTGGTTTTAGGGCACTAGAAGTTAAAACACCCTTACAGACTTAATAACTCGAATCTCATATGTTTTTTTTTTTTTACTCCATTGCTTTTTTTAGATGCTTCCTCCAATTAAACTAGAGTACTGAATATTACAAACTTTTCAATTTTAGTTCATGTCCGTATGTTACTATGTATGTTGATAATATCTGCTAACTGAACATATGAAGATCCATTTTAGTCAATTTTATGGAGAATTTACAAATTAAATAATTCAAAATGAAATAAACAAAAATTAACTTGTTCCGATATAGGTTTGAGATACGTATCAGGAGTGGAAACTCCTTACTTAGCTATCTCTCACCAATTTCACCCTTTTTAGTCAAAATAAAAACACAAAATCACAAAAAAAATTTGTAATTTTTGAACATTTTTCAATTTTTTTTATTTTTCGAAAAATTTTGGACTAAAAATAAAAAGAACACACAAACTAAAAATAAGGTACTATCAACTAATTCCCTCCCCCAAACCTAAATGAGACATTGTCCCCACTGTCTTAAACAGTAGAAGAAGAGTTTAGAAGGTAGTACCTGGTTAGCTTAAATTCTACAAGAAATTAAAGGTTAAGATCCAGATTAACACGACGCCTCTTACCCCGATCGTCCTCGGACCAATTTATCTTTGAAAGGATAGGGTCAACTCGTGGTTCATAGGCTAAGAGTTGATCAATTAGATCGGAGCAGTTTTGGTAGTAAAGAGGAGTTCTTTCAAAGGTTTTGATATTAACCCATTTCTCCGGGCATCATCAAGAAATACACAAGAAAATCATAAAATCCATCAACGTTGTACAGCCCAATTGGTTTATGGTGTATGTTCAGATTCGCCCAAGATAGCACAATAAAAATTTCCTCCAATGTACCCAAGCCACCTGGCAAAACAATAAAAGCATCAGCACGGTTAATCATTTCTACCAGTCGTTCAGACATACCTGGCACAATCAGTTCCTCTATGTTTGATGGTTCAATAAGATTTGCTTCTGCCAAGGGTTTTGGGATGATTCCCAAAACGTGACTGCCTCCTTCTTGTACGACCTTTGAAACAATCCCCATAAGTCCAAGATTGCCTCCGCCATATATTAAGTGCATATTTCTTGCAGCTAAGACTCGACCCAATTCTTGTGCTGTTTCTACGTATTGTGGCTTAACACCAACACTACTTCTGGAAAACACACAGATGTTTTCAACTCATCTTCTTGAAGTGGCTTCCATTTTTTATATGTATTTCTTTCTCAACTCTGGATGCCTTCAAAAGTGCAATGACGGGCTGAATTTATAGTACCTGAAAAGGGTGAGTAAAAAATATCACAAGTATCTTCCAGAGGACGATTAGTAGCGAAATAATACCATGATAGTCAAAAAGGTATGGATCCTATCGGAGAAAATTAAAAGAAAACAACAAAACAAATCACAATTATTAAGAAAATACAAAGAGATATAATATTTACAAGAAAAGTAACGGCTTGATTGACGTCTATGCGTCAGGGACAAGCTTCCCATCCAATTTTCTTATAAATTGGAAAACATGGTCTTTTTGAGTCAGATTCCCGAGACGTAACAGTTGTCTTTCTTTTTGGAATTGTATATGTAATTTATGAATGGCTATATGAACATATCCACTGGGATACGTCTCAAGAGTAGAAGATATATCATCTATAGACTCCTTACTCAAGCCATCCCTAATGAATTTAATTTTGTCTTCGCGATTATCAGACACCATTCCTAAAGAACGACAACGAGTATTGCAATTCCAGCGTGCACATTTATAACAAACACCCATTTGTTTAGCTCTACATTTCTTTGCTTATGTGCTTCTTCCAAACCAGGCATATGTGAAATAAAAGAGCCAGAAGACTCACCTGCCAATCGGACCTGTGCTTCAATAATCCAACGAATGTCAGTAGGAATACCTTTGATCATTAGTAGTCTCATCCGTTTTAAGCGAGCTTTGTAAAATTTCATCAGGGATTTTTGAGGGAGAGAAGGAAATTGCTTGCGAAGATTTGTGAGAGCTTCTTCCATCTTTAAATGACTAAACCTACAAAAATTAAACACACAAAAATAAAACACACCAGATCACAATATATACAAAAATTGCATGGGTTACCTCTCTGCGAGCGCTAAGTTTAAAGTCGTCAGCCAGACTTGACTTCTCGAACGTTAAGCTGGATCTGAAAGTGAACACTTTCTTTTTGTCGCTCAAATGATTCTCCCCAGTAGTGCTTGACACGCTTGTTTTTAACCTTGAAAGTCTTGTTGAGTCAGGATCATGTATCTCAACGGCTCTATCTGGTAAAACTTTGGTGATCACAAATGGACCTAACCACCGTGATTTTGGCTTCCATGGGAAGATTTCACCCTTGATTTGTTTAACAGTACCTTCTGCCCTAGTTCCAATTGTATGCGTACTAACTTCTCATCATGTCTTTTCTTGCCCTTTTCTTTGTACAATTTGGCATCCTCAAAAGGATGATTGTGAAATTCATCCAATTCGTTGAGCTGATGGAACTTTTTCTCTTCTGTTGCTTGTAGTGCAAGAATTGGCTTCTTCAGTACAAAAGACACTTTATCCTTAGGCTCCACAGGTAATTGACATGTTTTAAGTTTGTCAGTAGAACTTTGTCTTTCATCAGAGTTCTGAACGGTACTATGTATCACATCAAGTCTGAAACATTCCTCCTTCCTTTCATCATCTAGAAAATTCATGGCCTCGAAAACATTGAATGTTACTTCTTGGTCCTGTACCCTCATGGTTAATTCTTCTTTTTGTACATCAATAATGGTTCGACCTGTAGCCAAGAATGGTCTCCCGAGGATGATTGGCACGTCTGCATCTTCCTCCATATCAAGGACAATAAAATCTGCTGGGAAAATGAATTTGTCAACCTTGACCAGCACATCCTCAACTACGCCTCTTGGAAATACGAGCGTTCTATCAGCAAGTTGTAGTGAGACTGAAGTTGGCATTGTTTCTCCAATCTGTAATTTCCTGAAAATAGAAAAGGCATCAAGTTAACACTCGCACCTAAATCACACAGAGCCTTACCGAAGTCATGTTCTCCTATGGTGCAAGGAACAGTGAAACTACCAGGATCTTTCAACTTTGGGGGAAGTTCCTTTGAATGATAGCGCTGCATTCTTCTGATAATGCTACTGTCTCATAATCTCTCAATCTCCGCTTTCGTGAAAGAAAATCTTTCATGAATTTGGCATAGCTGGGCATTTGTTCCAACGCTTCTGCAAATGGAATGTTGATATGCAGCTTTTTGAAGATCTCCAGGAACCGAGAAAACTGCTTGTCCAATTTGTTCTTCTAAAGACGTTGAGGAAAAGGTGGAGGTGGAATGATCTGTTTTTTTTCCTTTGCTTCTTTTTCATCCATCTGTTGCTTTGTTTCTTTTGGAACTTCCTCAGCAGCTGTTTTGGCTCCAACATCTTTGTTGATTTCAGTACCTCTTTTTAACATGATGGCATGACATTGCTCCTTCCCCATGTTTCTTGGATTTGGCTCTGTGTTACTAGGAAGGGTACCTGGCGGTCTGTAACTCTGAGTATTTGCCAGTTTTCCAATTTGATTCTCCAGTGCTTTAATAGAAGAAGATTGACTTTGAATTAATTCTTCTTGGGATTGAAACATAGCATCATATCTTGCTGCTTGAGATTGAAACATAGTATCATATCTTGCTGCTTGAGAGTCGTGTTTTGCTTCTATCTTTTTCAAGTGGGTCAACACTTCTGTTATTACTGGTTCATTTGCCTGCTCCTGGCTTTTGTTCTGTTGCTGGAATTCAGGTGGTGGATAGTTCTGCTGTTGGCCTGAATTGTTGCTCCATGAAAAATTGGGATGATTCCTCCACCCTGGGTTGTAGGTGTTGGAATATGGATTGTTCCCATGTCTGTTGAAATTGTTGACATAATTCACCGTCTCTTCAAGTTGGTTCGACTCTGGTGCTCCTCCATATGGTGAACTTATGGATCCAGTGGTAAGAGTCTCCATGAATTTGCATATCTGATCTAGTTTGGCGTTGACTGTTGTATTGGCTCCACTTTCATAAATTCCTGTAATTCTTTGGATCATGCTTTCTGTTGGCCATAAGGAATTGTTGTTGGTCATTTCTTCGATTAGGTCCCAGGCCTTGATCTTCTCCTTTTTCCATCAAGGCTCCTCCAGCAGCAGCATCGATTGTGGTTCTCATTATTCCAGAAAGTCCATTATAGAATTTTGGACTTGAAGCCATTTTGGAATCTCATGGTGAGGACATTTCCGAAGCAAATCTTTGTACCTTTCCCAAGCTTCGTAGAGAGTTTCTGAGTCTTGTTGCACAAAGGATGTGATGTCATTCCTCAGCTTTCCAGTTCTGGCTGGTGGAAAGTACTTTGCAAGAAATTTGTGGCTAAAGTATTCCAAGTTGTGATAGAACCTGCTGGTAGTGAATGTAGCCAAGCTTTAGCTCTGTCCTTCAAGGAGTATGGGAAAAACGCAGTCTCATTGCTTCTTCTGATGCTCTGTTGTAGTTGAAAGTACCGCAACTTCCAGGAAGTTACTGATGTGGGCATTAGGATCTTCAGTTGCATTCCGCCGAACTGAACTGACTGCTGAATCATCTGAATGCATATTTTGATGTCACACGCATTTGCTGGTAAGGGAGGAAGTACAATACAGGAAATGAGTCTGTCAACCACGGAATGGTTCTGTCTCGAATGGGAATTGGTGGTGCAACCTCCAACAGTTGAGGTTCCATGTTAATGATTGCTTCTTGGCCTTCTCGTCTTTCCCTTCTCAACTGTCTGATGGTTCTTTCAATTTCTGGGTCAAGCGGTCGGAGTTCAAAGCTTCTGGTTCGTTTCATGTACTTTCTGAGAACCTGAAACACAAGAAAATAAAAACAATAAGTAAAAAGAAATTAGATACAAGTAACGTATCTAACCCCTAAACTAATATTAAAAGATAAATAAGTCCCCGGCAACGGCGCCAAAAACTTGACCGGTGCGTAATCACACGCGTATAATGCAAGCGCACGTATCGTTCAAGTAGTATAAAAAGTATCGATCCCACGAGGACTTAAAACCTTTGCTATTAATTTTTTATGAGGTAAATGTTTACAAGTATCTAATAGATTGATTGTTTGATTGGGTGGTGACTTTAAAACTTAAAACAAGTAAATAAAATTTCTTGAAAGTAGATTGAAAAGAAATTCAAATTTATAAAACTATCCAGGGTTGTGAATCCTTCCAATATCTATAAAGATGAAGTGGTTATCTTACAGTTAGGTAATATATTAATTTATTAACCTGGAACACTAAATTATGTAAAAGCCTCTTCCGATGGTCGATTACAAATACCCAGTATAACCCAATTGAACCATATGTCTATGTCAACCAAATTACCTGGATTCATTAAGTTTAAGTTCCAATTATGGCTACCCCCGCCCGACAGGTATATTCATATCCTGTAAGGAAATCTATTAAAGGGTTATCTATCCTCAAGGAAGATCGTGGGCTATTGAGTCTAAGGTCTTTAACCTAAAATCCATTTCCAAGTTCATTTTAAGTTTACCTAATCAATTTTATTAATGGCCAGTAATAAAAGCATTAAGATTAAGACTCAATAAATAAACCTTTATATTACCCAAGCTATAATCTAACGCTTTATAAACGGTGAGGTGATATTGGATTTCATCACAACCCCAGATAACTGGCTTAGTTACGACACATATTTACGGGTAGTAAAAATTTAAATAAAATAAAAGACATAAAATTAAATACTGAAATTAAATACTGAAAAGTAAATTGCTGAAAAGTAAAAAAAGTAAAAGTAAAAGTAAAAAGTAAGAAGTAAAAAAAATAAAAGTAAATTGCTGAAGAGTAAATTGCTGAAAAGTAAATTACTGAAATTAAATAATGTAAAAGTACAATAAAAGAAAATGATGGGGGTTAGAGGATCAACTTTTATTACTACTATTTTAGATATCTCCCTTAATATAATATATTAACTTTACGTGATAATTACCAACCAGCCATAAAGGCGGTATCCTGATTAAGTCAAATTAATAATTAATTCCCCAACCGACCAACCAGGCGGTATCCATACTTAGTCAGGTTAAAACCAATTTATAATTAATTACCAACCGGCCAATATAGCGGTATCCTCATTAAGTCAAGTTTTAAATAGTTTATATATTATAATTAAGGGAGATTAATCTAATAGCAATAATAAAAGTTTTACCTTTCACCCCAGCAAAGGGGAATTACCTCCTCATTGCTTGAAAAATAAAAACTGCAAAAGTAAAGAAAGGAAAGGATTGTGCGTAAAAGTAAATTGCGGAAAGTAAAAACTGAAAAATAAAGAAAAAAAAGTGTGAAAGCGGAAATTAATTACTGAAAGCTGTAAATAAACAACAAGATACAATCTTCTTATTTATTCTTTAGGAATTTCAAAGAAGAAAGTATGAATTTTACAAGGAAATGACTGGTATTTATAGGCAAAATTTTGCCTCCATCAAATCATCCACCAAATCAATTATTAATTGCTCCCACTATTACTCCACTAATTGCTCTACCAAATCCATTATTAATTGCTCCACTAATCTCTTATCATGTTTGGTGATGATTTGATAATTTTTATTATATATTTATTAATTTTTTTTGCTTTGAAAATGATTGAAAGTGACTTTAATAATTACACACAACACACTTCTGGATGGTTCATCAATTTCGGGCATGAAATATTCAGAATTCGAAATTATTTTGTCTTTAAAAGCTGTAGATCTTTGAGTCCTCTTTAATCTGGAACTTGAATCAGCTCAATCCGATATCGGAGTAAACATTTATGCTCAAATTACGACAGATACACAAAACTGGAATTTCCCAAAACTGCACTTCGTTAAAACGCCCTTTCAAGTTTCCAATCTCCAAAATTAATATGTCAAGTCCAATTTTTGCCCTTATTTGACCCATATTTCGTCCTAAATGATTTCATTAAGTCCCAAATATTTTATCTGCAAAATAAACTAAAACATATCAAAACGTTCATCAAACCCGAGAAACTAAACAAAATATTAAGTAAAAGGGGCGGTAAATATTGATATATTTTCCGCTCATCACTAATGGGTCAAACCAACCTGAGTATCTAAAATTGTTCTGTCTACTACAATATGCGTAAAGTGAGGTATGATGATTTTTTTTTCCGATAAAATCGAGTCTTTCGATGAATAAATCCACTAGAACACATATCAAGAGTTGACTCCTTACTCCGCCGTCTTTACTGGATTGAATTTTTATCATCGAAATTTGGTCAAATTTTATTCTGTGATATCCCAAATTTTACTGGCTCGCTCTGCTTTAAATGCTCCATTTGTGTTTTTCCCTGTAAAACTAACACACAAAATTAAAAATTTCCACAACATGTGTAAACAAAAATACGAAAACAGAAATTACAACAACAATGGAAATTGCATGGGTTGCTTCCCTACTAGCGCTAAGTTTTACGTCTTTAGCCAGACGTGACTGAAGTCCATTTTTCAATGAGGCTTCAACGTGGTTTTGGACGTCCAAGAGAGGACAATCCCCATGTGCGTTGCTTTTGAAGGGTCTCTTCCAACGGTAAGGTGGCAAAAAGAATTTTGTTCGACTCGATGCATGTGCCACCTTCTTAAACTTTGTCGCTCCAGTGGTTCCTGAAAAGTAGGAAATAAAATCAGGAGGTCTCGTATGGTGCTTGACTTGGAATGGGAATACCATTCTGTCAAGTTTCTAGAAGATGTCTCTGATCTGTATTCCCCAAAACAGTGATATTTCTCCTTAATGCATGAGATCTTTAATATAGTCAGACATTTGCTCCTCCATTGTTCTGCTTCTTTCTCCACATTTTCTTCACATATGTATTTTAAAATTTCCACATTCAGTTCTTCAGAACCATAAGAGGAAAATCAGATGATTGACATGCTCAAAGATTGACTCGAGGAATATGAAGCTCAATTTGATGAAAAATTTCAGAGTCAAGCGACATCCATACAAAGGATGACAGAACAAATTAGACAATTAACAGACACCCTGAATTACAGATCTCACTGAGCAAATGACACTGATGAAGTCTTTGATTACCAAGAGTTTCATGTTGACACCTTAACAGAGGAGGAGGCTGAGCAGTATCTACAGCCAGATGTATCAGTTCAAGAGCCCGAACCAGCATAATCTCAATTTGATTTTTATTATTCATCGGACTCTAACGAGGATCAAGAAGCAGAGTTGTCTGCACCAACAAAAATTGAGGATGAAACTCTATATCCTCAAAATGAAGATCTTGGAGCATGCATTGCACTAATGTTTGAAGAAGAGCTACCGATCCAGTCATATCAACCATAGAGGATGAAGACCTAAAATCAGATACATCTTTACATCCTCAAGTTGACACTTATGGAGCATGCATTTCACAGATGACTGATGTTTATTCTATTTATTTACAGGTATCTAATTAAAGGAGAAGAGAATGATTGCTTGATTGGTTGGTTGAATATGGATTTGTTGAATAAATAAGTAAAATATACAAAAGAAAATACTAAGGAAAATAAACCAAAGACATAAATATCAAGGGTTGGGATTCCACACAATATTATTATAAAGATGAATTGATTCTCTTATATACGTGTAATAAATCAGTTTGTTAACCAGGAACATGAAGATATGCAAAAGCCTCTGTCGATGGTCAGACGTAAATATCCAAATAACCCAATTAATCACATGTCTATGTTAACCAAGTTACATGAATTCATTTAGTTCAAGTTCCAATTATGGCTACCCCCGCCTGACAGGCATATTCATATCATGTAAGGAAATCTATTAAGGGTTATCTATCCTTAAGGAAAATCGTGAGCTATTGAATCTAAGGCTGAAACCTAAAATCCTTTTTTCAAGTTCATTTTAAGTTTACCACATCAATCTTATTGGCGATCAGGCAACAATAAGCATTAAGCTTAAGATCCAATAAACAAACTAAAGTATTACCTATAATATAATTAAATCAATTATTAAACTTATAAATATTATGTTTCATCATTTCCCTAGAATAAACAGAAAGTGATGGGGTTAGGGGATCCACATTTAATATTTCAAACATAGGAATCTCACTTATTATAATATGGAATTTGTCAGTATTATCCAATTAAGTCAAACCAGCCATAAAGGCGGCGTCATTACTTGTCCATGAACCAGCCATATAGGCGGTAATTATCTGTCACCTGAAGACCGACCATATAGGCGGTGTAACATTATATTACATAAATAGAACCAGCCATTAAGGCGGTATTAACTTTTAATCAATGTGATTAGATTACAATTTCCATATTATAAATTAAGTGAGATTGACTAGATAATCATATTAAATGTTTCACCCGTCCCCCAGCGAAAATTAAGTACGAAACTTAAAATAAAAATAAAACAAATAAACTATTATTAAAACTAGAAATAAAAGTAGATAATTAAAAATACAAAAATATAAACACACAAGATAAGCACTTTATAGAAATGCAACAAAATAAATCGAAGTAACATACCAGTTATGTTCTTATCCCTGGGAACATCAACCAACAGTATGAGTTATATATATTGATTTGCATGTTTAGATGAGTAGGCACAAAATAATATTCATATGATGAATGATTATTGTTTTTCATGTGATGAATGGATTTTGCATTGGTCGTAAATTTTTTCAGCTCTTATTTTCTTGTTGGTTTTGTTTTTGGGATGTAAGGCCATAAGGCCATTGTTTACAATTGTTGTAATTTTTATTTTACAATGTAAAATTTCAATTGTTGTAATTTGGAGCACCGAAGTCACAAAAGGAGCCAACACCACATTGGAGCGTGATTTGAAGACCAAGGGATGCTTGGGTATTTTTTGTACTAATTAGATTAGTATAGGGAAAAATAAGAGCCCGGTCAATGCAAAATATTTTTTTATGTTATATGTATGTTTAATTCGAATTGTATGAATAACATGTCATATAGCTTAGGGTGCCTACTCTTGCATTTCACATGCCATAACATGCTTTAGATGTATTATCATTATAGACATGAAATATGATTTTATGTGATTTAAAATGTTTAAATTAGAATATGATATGCATGGAAAAATAATTATTTGGATTAATTGGTTTTAAGGTTTAAAATTTGAATTCTAATATATTGGGCTTAATTAGTGTATAATAAATTCCATTGGTATATAGGATGGAAACCTGGACATAAATTCTATAGCCGAATCCGAATGGACGGTAATGTGGTCTGCACTCGGGATACAATTCCACGTACCATTGGATTTTATAACGCACTAAGATTAATTAAATAGTTTAATATAAATCTTGACCATTTTAGGATTCTAAAATTTTAAACCAATTAGTGTTCTAGTATTTTAAAAGTTAAAATATAATAGGTCACTAATACCACTCTAATTAAATTAGTTTAATTGAGTAATACATTTAGTAGAGACTAATGGAAATTAGTGATAAATTTTTAAGAGTTAAAATTGGTTAGGTCACTAATAATGACTAGTGTAAATAAGAGTTATGATTTAGCCGCCATAAATTTATTCACACTAGTTAAATTAAAATATTAGATATTTTATAAATAGAAACCTTAAACTTAAATAGTAGTGAGTGGGAGAGGGATATACGACAGTATATCCCACGATCTCCGTTGTTAGTCCAAAAATGTGAGATTCAAAAGGCACCTCGAGATGGCTTTGCTTTCGTCCCCCTACAGATGGTGTCCATTTTGGGTCAATATCAGGTTTGGATTCGAGAGAGTATAGGGATTCTAGATGTATCTTGTGAACTAACCTACCCTACGGCGGCACTTCACTCGCTAAGTCCAAGAATCCTAAAACTGAGGGTCACACTCACAAAGGAATAATTAACTGTTAATAAAATTCCTTGATCGAATCAAACGATAGTTGTTTAATATAGGAATAAGAATTATTCCCGCATATATTAATCGACTGAGATTCTCTCGATCTATCATGGAAGTACTTGTACCTACCTACAACGGCGGCACTTATTGTGGGATGATAGATTTCTGTGGCATAATAATTCTCTTAGGTTTCTAATTCGTTATTCATGGTTCATGCATCATGTTTAATTTTATGCCAAAATTGTTTGATGATTTTAATATGCGACAAATGTTAAATGCATGTTTATATCATTTTTAAACCATGGTTTCTCCAATATTTCAATACTCTCAAATGAAAAATTAACGGGAGAAAACTATGTTGAGTGGAAAAGTAACATGAACGCCATCCTGGTCTGTGAAGACCTAAAGTATGTCCTGACGGAGGAGTGTCCTCTCGAGCCGGTCAGAAATGCTAGCCAATTTGTGCACGATACCTACCAGAAATGGGTCGCAGCTAATGAGAAAGCCCGCTGCTACTTGCTAGCAGGGATGTCTGAGGTTCTTGCTGTAAAACATGAACCCATGGCTTCAGCATCTCATATGATGGAGTCATTGCAGGGCATGTTCGGGTAGTCTTCGGAGCGTTAACGTCATGAGGCCATGGTCTCAGCAATGACTGCTAGGATGAAGGATGGGACATCAGTCCGAGAGCACGTCTTGAGAATGTTGACCTATCTCAGCACTGCTGAAACCTATGGAGCTCATATTGACGAGCGTAGCCAGGTGACCATAATTATGGAAACTCTTCCTAAGAGTTTCCTGCAGTTTAAAAGCAACTATTTTATGAACAAGTTGACTTTTACGTTGACCCAGCTGCTTAATGAGTTCACCCACTACAAGTCCATGCTTATGGATCCTCGTAAACCCAGTGCTGAGGCAAATATTGCCGAGTCTTCAAATCTGCAAAGATGAATAAGAATAACACTGGCAAGGCTAAGGGTACAGCTACTTGATATACGTAAAAACCTTGCTGAATGTAATTTTACTATGAGAGTTAGGAAATGGGATGTTTTTTCAGTAAAGTAGTGGGAGTTTTCAGTTTTCAGTTTTTCAAATAAAAGTTATTTAAATTTAAACAAAGTGGTGTTTGTTCTTGTTTTTTCATGGAAATTTGATTTCTGTTTCAAAACTATTGCATGATAGTTATCATTTTATCTAATAATAATAGTTATTATTTCAAAAATGGATTACCTATATGCTAAGGAAACTAGGAGATAACTCGTATATGTTAAGACCGTTAACACATAGGTCACTGCTAAATGTTGAAATGTTTAAGGTTGAGAAACCTAAAACTAAACAGAAAAGGATTTCTCACGATGACACATATATGTGGCATCTTAGACTTGGTCATATCAGCCTTGACCAGTAGACAGATTGATAAAGAACGGAGCCTTAAACCAGTTAAACCTCGGAACTTTATCAGTCTGTGAATCCTGTTTAGAAGGAAAAATGACCAAGAGACCTTTTACTAGAAAAGGTATAAGAGTCAGTCAACCACTTGAGCTTATACATTCAGACGTTTACGGACCGATGAATGTAAGAGCCCGAGGTGGTTATGAATACTTCGTCATATTCATTGACGATTATTCCAGATATGGATATGTTTACCTAATGCGGCACAAGTCGGATACTTTTGAAAAGTTCAAAGAGTATCGTACTGAGGTTGAGAACCAGTTAAGTAAAAATATCAAGACTCTACGATCAGATCATGGAGGAGAATACATTGACAGAGATTTCGAGGAATTCTTAGTTGAGCATGGGATAGTATCCCAGCTTACAGCACCTGGAACACCACAATAAAATGGTGTTGCAGAGAGGAGAAATTGGACCCTACTAGACATGATGACATCTATATTTAGTTATAGCTCACTACCTAGTTCATTCTCGGGATATACATCGCAAACTGCAATGCATACCCTTATTGTAGTTTCATCTAAGTCTGTTCCTAAGACTCCTTTAGAGTTGTGGAGTGGTCGTAAAGCTAGTTTGCGACATTTTCGCATATTGGGGTGTCCAGCACATGTGCTGAAGAATAAGAATACAAAGTTGGAACCACGTTCTCAGGTGTGCCTATTTGTAGGCTATCCTAAGGACACTAGGGGTGGATTCTTCTATAGTCCTGAAGATAACAAAGTGTTTGTATCGACAAATGTTATATTTCTAGAGGAGGACTATATGAAGGAGTTCAAGCCTCGAAGTAAAATGTTACTTGATGAGTTACTTACTGGTTCGACCAGCACACCATCATCAATGACAGTTGACAAATACATAGCACATTCGACATCTGAGCGTTAGATGCAAGCTCATCAGAATGATCTACCACCTAGACGTAGTGAGAGGGTTGTACGACAACCTGATCACTATTTTGGAGTTGAAGAGGCATAAGTTGTCGCATCTAGTGATGGTGTGGATGATCTATTGACCTATTGTAGTGCAATGGATGATTCTGATAAAGAGGAATGGCTCAGAGCCATGAACCTAGAGATGGAGTCTATGTACTCCAACTCAGTCTGGGAACTTGTAGACCAACCTGATGGGGTGAAACCCATAGGTTGCAAGTGGATCTACAAGAAGAATGAGGAGTAGATGGGAAGGTTAGGATAGTTGCCAAGGGTTATACCAAGAAAGAGAGAGTAGACTATGAGGAAACTTTCTCGCCAGTAGTCATGCTCAAATCCATCCGCACTCTTCTATCCATTGCCACATATTATGACTATGAAATTTGGCAAATAGACGTCAAGACTACATTCTTGAGTGGAAATCTTGATAAGAATATCTATATGGTACAACCAGAGGGGTTGATGAGCTGCAAAGGTCAAGAGCAAAAGGTTTGCAAGCTGCAAAGGTCCATTTAAGGACTTAAACAGGCATCTCGATCTTGGAATATAAGATTTGATACCACGATCAAGTCTTATGATTTTGAGCAAAATGTTGATGAGTCTTGTGTATACAAGCGCATCATTGACGGGAAGGTGGTTTTTCTTGTTTTATACATCGATGATATTTTACTCATTGGGAATAATATAAAAATATTATCAGACGTAAAAAACCCGGCTAGCTAACTAATTCCAAATGAAAGATTTGGGAGAGGCTAGGTTATGTTTCTTGGCATTCAGATACTTTGGGATTTCAAGAAATGACTGTTAGCTATGTCTCAGGAATCCTATATCGACAAGATCCTTGTGCGATTTCGGATGCAGAATTCCAAGAAAGGCAATCTTCTTATCGGCATGGAATTCATTTTTCAAATAAGCAGTCTCCTAAGACACCTCAAGATGTTGAGGAAATGAGACATATCCCATATGCCTCAGAAGTTGGTAGTCTCATGTATTTTATGTTATGTATGAGATCGGACATCTGTTTTACATTGGGAGTAGTCAGTAGGTTTCAGTTGAACCCAGGATTGGATCACTGGGTGGCCGTGAGACACATTCTCAAGTATCTTAAGAGAACGAGAAATTATATGCTTGTATATTCCGGTGAGGATATGATCCTGAGAGGATATACATACTCTGATTTTCAGACAGATGTTGATTCTAGGAAATCAACATTTGGATCAGTGTTTACCCTAGGTAGTGGGGCTATAGTATGGTGGAGTATAAAGTAATCTTGCATTACTGACTCCACCATGGAGGCTGAATATGTAGCAGCTTGTGAAGTAGCTAAGGAAACAGTCTGGCTCCATAAATTCTTGGGAGATCTGGAAGTTGTTCAAGATATGAATAGACCACTCACACTTTATTGTGATAATAGTGGTGCAGTGGTAAATTCAAAAGAACCAAGAAGCCATAAAAGAGGAAAGCATATAGAGAGGAAATATCATCTCATCATGGAGATAGTGCAGAGAGGAGACGTTATTGTCACAAAGATTGCATCCGCAGGGAACCTGGCTGATCCGTTTACAAAGACCTTATCGGCTAAAGTTTTTCAAGGTCACCTAGATGGTCTAGGATTACGTGACATGTCTCATTTTCTCTAGTGTAAGTGGGAGATTGTTGGGATGTATGCCCTAGAGCTGCAAATTATGTAAATGATTTATATGTTTTGAAATAAACTGATGCATTATTCATTTATCAAAGTGTTTGTTTAATTTTCGCATATTATAAATTACCTTGATTATCCTAGATTACTTATGTGCCTTTAGACTTAGTGTATGAGTGTCATACACAAGAGGATTTAAGTCTGAAGTTAGTGATCTTAAGCAGTCCATAGAGAGCAAACAAAGCGAGTATTTTGTTTGTGGTTTATCTATAGCTGCAGTCCATTCTATATTTGTATGACGACCTTGATCTGGGATCGTCCATGTAGAGACATGAGAATGGAGGCACCTTGCATGATGTGATCATATAGGACTGGACCAAGATGGAAATGAATTTCTTATAATGTCTATTAAGCAAAGAAAATCATTTCGATCTACTAGATGGTCATATATGGATTGATCTTAATCCTGATTGTACTACGAACTCCTACATGGCAAGCTATGTCCTTTGATTTACAAATGTGAGGTTGGTGTAGCAGTCCCGACCAATAGCTACGTACTTTGGGGACATTGTCTGTTGTGTAGCTGGGAATGTTTTACATAGATATGGAGTTCACTCCTTCTTGCGAGAAGTAGAGGAGTATCTTTCTTAAGGGTTGATTCGGTACTTGAACGATTTGAGCGCTCAAGTCTTTCTATTACGAATAGAAAGATTAAAATTCAAAATGGTTATGAATGAATCATTCATTAGAGAATCAATGGTACTCAAGGTATAAAACATTAGAGGGGTATAACGGATATTATGATCTGGTTCTAATTACGAGATACTCGTGAAGGGTCAATTCGTATGTAGTGACTATATCGATGGACACTGACTTTGTTCGTCTTAATATATCATCTGCCGCAAAGATGAGTGGTAAATATATCACTATTTCCCATTCATTTGACCTAATATTTTGTATAGTTTCTTGAGTTTTGTTAATATTTTGATGTTTTTTGTGTTATTTTGTAGATAAATAAAGTTTCAGGACTCTTTGGAGGTGATTCGGGGCCAAAACAATGAAAAACAGGCAAAGTGAAAAAACTGGCATTTGGCTTGTCGCGACCGCTAACGTGCGCCGAGACCCTACTAAAATACGTCGGGACACATGTCAAAATCTGAGGAGTTTGCTCCAGCTAACGTACACCGGATCCTGCTAATGTGCGCCGGATCCTGCTAACGTATGCCTGACACGTGTCAACATCACATCATATCTGCTAACTTGCGTCGTGCCACGTGTCACCATCACATGTTGCCGATAATCATCATCATCCATGTGTCATCCACGTGTCTTCCATGTGTCATCCACGTCAGCAGCATACCGAGTCATTGCGCCACGTGTCGTCCACATCATCATCAACAAATCACATTGCGCCACATGTCACCATCACATGCTGCCGATAATCCACATCGCCACGTCAGCACAATTATTGAGTTAATCATCCAAATCCGCCATGTGTCAGCATTCTATTAGGCTGACAAATTCCTCATCGCCATGTCAGCAGATAAGAGATCAAAGCATCCAATCAGCGCGTACCACATCAGCGCGTCGCGACGCGCAGACCAATTTTTCCCTATAAATAGAGGCTGAAATTTCAGTTTCATTTCATACCTTCTTCTTTGTAATTCCTTAAGAATTCTAAGAAGATTGTATCTTGCTTGTTTATTTACAGCTTTCGTACTTTCTTTTCTTTATTTTTAAGTCTTTACTTTCTGCAATTTACTTTTACGCACAGTACATTCCTTTCTTTACTTTTCAGCAATTTACTTTTCAGGTTTGAGGAGGTAACTCCTCATTACTATGATAAAAGGTAAAACTTTTATTACTAATATTTAGAGTAATCTCCCTTAAATATAATATATAAATTATTTAAAACGTGACTTAATGAGGATACCGCCTTATGGTCGGTTGGTAAATATTAAAATTGGTTTTAACCTCACTAAACTGGATACCGCCTGATTGGTAGGTTGGTAATTAATTATTAATTTGACTTAATCTGGATACCGCCTATATGGCTGGTTGGTAATTATCATGCAAAGTTAATATATTATATTATGGGAGATATCTAAAATAGAAGTAATAAAAGTGGATCTTTTTACCTCAGCATTTTCTTTTATTGTACTTTTATTTTATTTAGTTTTCAACAATTTACTTTCAGCATTTACTTTTCAGCAATTTACTTTCAGCATTTACTTTTCGGCAATTTACTTTCAGCATTTACTTTTCAGCATTTAATTTTCAATATTTAATTTTCAGCATTTACTTTCCGTCATTTACTTTTCAGTATTTAATTTCTAGCAATTTACTTTATGTCTTTTATTTTAGTTAAGCTTTTCTTAGCCTTAGATGTGTGTCATAAAATTTTGCAAATTATCTGGGGTTGTGATGAATTCCAATATCACGGTTTATAAGGGGTTAATTTACAGTTTGGGTAATATAAAGGTTTATTTATTGAGTCTTAAGCTTAATGCTTCTTGTTAACTAGCCATTAATAAGATTGATTTGGTAAACTTAAAATGAACTTGGAAAAGGGATTTTAGGTTTAAACCCTAGACTTAATAGCCCACGATCTTCCTTGAGGATAGATAACCCTTTAATAGATTTCCTTACAGGATAGGAATATACCTGTCGGGCGGGGGTAGCCATAATTGGAACTTACCTTAATGAATCCAGGTAACTTGGTTGACATAGGAATATGATTAATTAAGTTAAACCGGGTATTTTTATCTGACCATCGGAAGAGGCTTTTGCATAATTTCATGTTCCAGATCAATAAACCAATACATTACACAAACGTAAAATAACTACTTCATCTTTTAAAAGATATTGGAAAGATTCACAACCCTGGATAGCTTTATAAATTTGAATTTTCTTCAATCTATTTTCGAAGAATTTTATTTACTTGTTTTAAGTTTAAAATCACTTCCAAATCAAACAACCAATCCATTAGATACTTGTAACATTTAGCTTCATAAATTAATAAAAGGTTTTAAGTCCTCGTGGGATCTATAATTTTTATACTACTTGAACGATACGTGCGCTTGCGTTATACGCGTGTGATTACGCACCGGTCAAGTTTTTGGCGGAGTTGTCGGGGACTTATTTATCTTTCTTTATTAGTTTTGAGGTTAGATATATTTACTTGTATCTAATTTTCTTTTTTCTTATTATTTATGTTTTCTTATGTTTCAGGTTCTCATAAACTACATGAGATGAACCAGAAGCTTGAAATCTGACCGCTTGACCCAGAGATTGAAAGAACCATCAGACAGTTGAGAAGGGAAAAGCGAGAAGGCCAAGAAGCATTAGTCAATATGGAACCTGAACCTTTGGAGGTTGCACCACCAATTTCCATTCGAGACATAACCATTCTGGTGGTTGACAGACTCATTTCTTGTATTATACTTCCTCACTTACCAGCAAATGCTTGTGACATCAAAACATGCATCCAGATGATATAGCAGTCAGTTCAGTGTGGGGGGAATGCAACTGAAGATCCTAATGCCCACATCAGCAACTTCCTGGAAGTTTGTGGCACTTTCAACTACAACCGAGCAGCTGAAGAAGCATTAAGACTGCAGGTTTTTCCATATTCCTTGAAAGACAGAGCTAAGGCTTGGCTACATTCACTACCAGCAGGTTCCATCACAACTTGGAACACTCTAGCCACCAAATTCCTTGCAAAGTAATTTCCACTAGCCAGAACTAATTTTTGTTTATTTCATTTTGAATTATTAATTATTGAATTCTCCATAAAACTGATTAAAATGAATCTTCATATGCTCAGTTGACAGGTATTATCAACATACATAGTAACATACGGATATGAGTTGTAATTGACAAGTTTGTAATATTCAGTGCTCCAGTTTAATTGGAGGAAGCATCTAAAAAGCAATGGGCTAAAAAATCAGAAAAATCAGAAAAAAATGTTCCATTGCTAAAAAAAGGTGTGAAGTCTGATATAACTTTAGGACAAAAATATTACCCTTTTTTCAACTACACTTGTGAATATTATGGGCACAATGACTTGGTTAATATCTTGTTAGCTGTGTATATGGAGAATGATAAAAATAATTTTTAGAATTTACTTATTCGGTAATTTAGAAAGAAAGAAAACAACTCTTAATTTGGATAAGGAGTTTCACCTGTTTAGTCACTAACTTGTTTATTCTCTTTTCTCTTGTGTTTTTATTTTTGTGTGCATTAGTTTTATTATCTTTTTATTTTTATAAAATGTTTGTGGGTATCGTCGCTGTAAGCCCTCACGAGACTACAACTCGTCCACTAGGGACACCAAGGGGTTTAAAGGCTTGTTGCATACGCTAAATGCAACCATGATCCCTACGAAAGTGGCTTAGCTTAATCTTTATTTTAAAGATGTTTATGTTATTTTATTTTGTTATTTTGCTCGAGGACTAGCAAAATGTTAGGTTTGGGGTGTAATGAGTGGTAAATATATCACTATTTCCCACTCATTTGACCTAATATTTTGTATAGTTTCTTGAGTCTTGTGAATATTTTGATGTTTTTTGTGTTATTTTATAGATAAATAAAGTTTCAGGACTCTCTGGATGCGATTCGGGACCAAAATAGTGAAAAACAGGCAAAAGGGTAAAACTATCATTTGGCGTGTCGCGACGCTCATCATGCGTCGGGACCGCAAACGTGCGCCAGAAGCCTACTAAAATATGTCGGGACACGTGTCAAAATCTGAGAAGTTTGATCTTGCTAACGTGCGTCGGATCTTGCTAAAGTGCGCCGGATCTTGCTAACGTGTGCCTAACATGTGTCAACATCACAGCATATCTGCTAACTTACGCCGTACCGCGTGTCACCATCACATGTTGCCGACAATCATCATCAGCCATGTGTCATCCACGTGTCTGCCACGTGTCATCCACGTCAGCAGTATACCGAGTCATTGCGCCACGTGTCGTCCACATCATCATCAATAAATCACATTACACCACGTGTCACCATCACATGCTACCGACAATCCATATCACCACGTCAGCATAATTATTGAGGTAATCATCCAAATCCGCCATGTGTCAGCATTCTATTGGGCCGACAGATTCCTCATCGCCACGTCAGCAGATAAGAGATCAAAGCATCCAATCAGCGCGTGCCACATCAGCGCGTCGCGACACACAGACTAATGTTTTCCTATAAATAGAGGCCGAAATTTTAGTTTCATTTCATACCTTCTTCTATGTAATTCCTTAAGAATACTAAGAAGATTGTATCTTGCTTGTTTATTTACAGCTTTCAGTATTTAATTTCAGCTTTCGCACTTTCTTTTCTTTACTTTTCAGTCTTTACTTTCTGCAATTTACTTTTACGCACAGTACTTTCCTTTCTTTACTTTTCAGCAATTTACTTTTCAGTAATGAGGAGGTAACTCCCCATTGCTGGGGTAAAAGGTAAAACTTTTATTACTAATATTTAGATTAACTCCCTTAAATATAATATACAAACTAGTTAAAACGTGACTTAATGAGGATACCGCCTTATGGTTGGTTGGTAAATATTAAAATTGGTTTTAACCTGACTAAACTGGATACAACCTGATTGATGCAAAGTTAATATATTATATTAAGGGAGATATCTAAAATAGAAGTAATTAAAGTGGATCATTTTACCTCAGATTTTTCTTTTGTTGTACTTTTATTTTATTTACTTTTCAACAATTTACTTTCAGCATTTACTTTTCAGCAATTTATTTTCAGCATTTACTTTTCAGTATTTAATTTTCAGTATTTAATTTTCAGCATTTATTTTCCGTCATTTACTTTTCAGTATTTAATTTCCAGCAATTTACTTTATGTCTTTTATTTTATTTAAGCTTTTCTTAGCCTTAGATATGTGTCGTAACTAAGCCCATTATCTGGGGTTGTGATGAATCCCAATATCACCGGTTTATAAGGGTTAATTTACAGTTTGGGTAATATTAAGGTTTATTTATTGAGTCTTAAGCTTAATGCTTCTTGTTAACTGGCCATTAATAAGATTGATTTGGTAAACTTAAAATGAACTTGGAAAATGGATTTTAGGTTTAAACCCTAGACTCAATAGCCCATGATCTTCCTTGAGGATAGATAACCCTTTAATAGATTTCCTTACAGGATAAGAATATACCTGTTGGGCGGGGTAGCCATAATTGGAACTTAATCTTAATGAATCCAGGTAACTTGGTTGACATAGGAATATGATTAATTAAATTACACTGGGTATTTGTATCTAACCATCGGAAGAGGCTTTTGCATAATTTCGTGTTCCATGTTAATAAACTAATATATTACATAAACGTAAAATAACCACTTCATCTTTTAAAAGATATTAGAAAGATTCACAACCCTGGATAGTTTTATAAATTTGAATTTTCTTCAATCTATTTTCGAGCAATTTTATTTACTTGTTTTAAGTTTAAAATCATTTTCAAATCAAAAAACCAATCCATTAGATACTTGTAAACATTTAGCTTCATAAATTAATAAAAGGTTTTAAGTCCTCGTGGGATTGATACTTTTTATACTACTTGACCGATACGTGCGCTTGCGTTATACGCGTGTGATTACGCACCGGTCACGCAACGAGAGTGCAACTTCGGGTTTTTAGTGGAATAACCCGGAGTTAATAATTCGAAATATTTAATTAAGAGCTTAATTAATATTTCGAGATTATTGGAGCTTGGAGCCGTAGGTCCATTTGGTCCATGTGCTAGCTCATTATACTATAGCGGATTTAATATAATTGGACAGTCCAATTATATACTCACAAATGTATAAATATTATTAATATGATTAATAATATTATTTTGTCACACTTGAAACTATATGTTAAAAAGTTTAATATATAGTTTTGGTAATTATATGATAATTAAACACTTGGCATTTAATTATATATGATATAATTAAATAAAAGATTAATTGTGTAAATTCAAAACTTTGGGTTTTGGAAACCCTTGGACTTTATTTGGAAGTTACATCTCCTTTAATAAGAATTAATCTTTTAATTTTGTAACATCCTTTCCATTATGGAAATTTAATGTTGATGTTACAAAAATTCTTAATTTCCTATGTCATGACCGATTATTACAAGGTGTAAAAGGGGAAGGGTTTTGTGTTTTTTGAAAATTACAAACCCTATATATAAAAGGGAAAATATGATTTTTCTTTTGTAGAGAATTCATTCTTGAACCCTAACCACTTTTCTTCTTGCTTCTCATTCTCTCAAAAGTTGAGAAAAACATAACCAAGAAAAGAAGGAAATAAAATCAAAACACAAGTGTGATTTAATCTCTAAATAGTTTAGGGATTAATTTTGTGAGTCTTGCCCACACAAGTTTCCGTTGGTAACGAGATATAGTTTGGAAGACTTTTTGGTGTCGAAAAAATCTTCATCTTCATCTCTTTCTTGTTGTTCACAGTAGTGAGCATTATTTTTGCTCATTGCCACCTCTTTACTTGGTGAAACGGAACTCGGTTTGGTTTCGTTTTAATCCAATTGTTTTAGGGAATATTTGTGGTGTTTTAGGGCTGTGTTGGGGCTGTTTTCAAGTGAAAAATCAGAACCAAAACACAGCCATATTCCACATATTTCTGGGGCTGTTTCTGCAGTGTGTTGGGCGTGAATCGAGTCCAAAATAATCCAGTTTTTGTCCAGTTGTTCGGGGCTATTCGGGGACTGTTCTGGGGCTGTTTCGGGGCTAGAATTTTATCTAAAACTAAAGCAAAATTTTAGTGGTGGTGACAATAACATTCGGCAGTTCAAAGGGAAGGGCTGAAAAAATTTTCAAGTCTGATCCGTGTGCCTAAACTGTTTCCGCTGCGCAAGGAAAGCTTTTCCTACACCAAATCCACAAGGGCAACACATGGCACAGACTGATCATGAAGCGGCTAATATAAAATGTGTTAATGTCATATTCACTGGGAGTGGTAACGAGGTAGGGACGCGGGATACCTCCAACACTGTAGGTGCCACTAAGGATGGTAGTGTAAGTACTCCTCAAGAAGAACAAGTTCCATATATCTGAGTTAGAGTACATTTCCCTCAAGCTCTTAGGCCCAATGCGAGAGCTACAGACCCAAATGGTGAAATCCTAGAACATTTAAAGCATGTAAAAATTCACCTTCATTTATTACATGTGATAAAACAAGTTCCCACTTATGCGAAGGTTTTGAAGGATCTATGCACCATAAAGAGAAAGCATCATGTAAAGAAGACTGCATTCCTGACAAAGGAAACAAGTGCAGTAATTGAGCATAAGACTCCACCAAAATACAAAGATCCAGGATGTCCCACTATCACTTGCCACATTGGCGTCAGGCATTATTATATTTAGGTGTTAGTGTTAATCTCATGTCATACTCTACCTATAAGTAATTAGGGCTTGGAGAGATTAAACCTACATCTGTGATTTTATAGTTAGCTAATCGCTCTACAGAACACCATAGGGAGTAGTTGAGGATGTTTTACTGCAAATTGATAAATTCTACTACCCTGTTGATTTTTTAATTTTAGATACGCAATCTGTGGTTAACACTGAGTCAAAAATTCCACTTATCTTAGGTAGACCTTTTCTTGCTACAGCTAATGCTCTTATCAATTGCAGGAACGGTCTCATGAAGATATCCTTTGGGAATATGACACTGGAGGTGAATATTTTTCATGTTGAGAAACAACCACGAGATGACAATGAGTGCTAGTACACATACCTGATAGACAAAATCTTACCGGAGACATGCTCTACACCACAAGAATCTAACCTTCCAAACTTGAACTGATTCCAAAGAACCGTAAAAAGAGGAAAATGAGAGTTAGTGCCTACTTGAAAATGATCCTTGGAAAGTTAAAAAGGAGGTTGAGCCAATTTTTCCATATGTACAGCCTCAAATATCAACCATCAGTAGACCCTGGGGGATTCATGGATAAATTTCCACAGCCATAAGAAATTCTTTTTTCATGCCTTAATCACCAAGGTCCCCCGAAGAAGAAATAACATGGGTCTATTTGGTCCGCTATATGGAAGCCACCATAACCTTGGGTGATTGCGTCTGACTGAAGACGTTAAACTTAGCGCTAGGGGGGAGGCAATCTTTGCATTTGCATTTATTTTATCTATTTTATTTTGTCATTTTCTTTACTTTAGTTTTATTTTATTGTGTGCTAATTGCCTATTTATTATTTGCATGAGTATCTATGCAGGTGTTAGCGCAACCTACACATCTCACACAACCAAAGTCTCACCAGCATGAGCCTGATCAGCTCCATGCGCAGTAGTGTTGTTCCTTAATCCTTTTTCTTTATATTTATCTTACATTGAGGACAATGCAAGTTTTAAGTGTGGGGGTGTAGGCATGTAATGATAATACTAATACTTGTTATATATAAAAAAAAAATGTTTGTTTTTTGTCCTTAATAGTAAAGCATAAGTCCAATGATGAATATTGTTTATGTTTGGATGAAAACTTAGAAACGATAAGTTCTTTAATGTACTTTTATTTGATGCCTTGAGTAGTTGACCTAGGTTAGACTCGTAAGCAGTTAACTATAGGTTTTTAGCAGTAAGAACCTAGGTAGTTGGCAAAGTGACTAGTTGAAGAAATTACATGTCGATGAATGATCGTTTACTTATATGTCTATCCTGATTTCCTAGTGTTATGATGTATGGTATGGTTAAAAATAAAAAGAGAAAGTCTTGAAAGAAAGGAAAACAAAAGAAAAAAAAGAAATTAAACCACCTATAACCGATAAGTGTGAAGCTACCCATGGGCGAGTGTTGGGATCACCATGAGGAGAAATGCTATCTTAAAGGGTAGGTGTGTTGAAAAAAATAAAAGATTTTGAGAAGAAAAAAAAAAGAGAAAAAAAGCATACCATACTGAGCACAGAAAGGCAATTACATAGCACATTTGAGATATCTAGGTTGGTTTGACCCATCGGATCCCAATTCTTAAATGAAATCATTGAGTTTGCTTACTTATGAGTCGAGCTATGAATGAACTTTTACACACACACATTGTGAGTCTGGCTTAGATGATTTATTCAAGGACTTGGATTCGAGTTGCTTTGAATACTTTGAATGTTCTATGATTTCATTACTAAGCATTCTTTGAGGACAATAATATGTGAAACTATTGGGACTATTTCATTTTGTCATTTTTGCATATTGCATGTTTTAAATGACGTTTGTGGGTGTCATCGTTGTAAGCCCTCACAAGACTATAACTCGTCCAATAGGGCCACCTAGGGGTTTAAAGGCTTGTTGCATACGCTAAATGCAATCGTGATCCCTAGGAAAGTGGCTTAGATAGTATTTATTTATTTAGTTTAGTTCTTATTTTCCTTTTGCGCTTGAATTGCTAAGGACTAGTAATAAGCTGGTTGGGGGTTGTGATAAGTGCATGAAAGTGTAATTTAATCATCGCTAACTCGGCTTGATTATCATGTATTTAATCTTAATTATAGTTTATTTTGTGCTTTTTTATTAGGGAGCAATGGAACATGAAGATTGGAGTAATTACGCGTGTTTCGGGACCTTACGGACGCATCGGAAGCACACGGGAAGATCGGAAGCACGGAAAGCGGCAAGTCACCAAGTGAAGTAGTATGTGGGTGCCGCAGTGCCCTCAACAGATGGCTTCCATACAATTGTCCCACGAGTTTGCGGCCGTGGCACCCCGAAAGACACCAGAAACCTAATTTAGACATGTTTTATACGCACAATAACTCCGGGACTTCCCTATATAAACCCAAGTTCGTCCAAACCCTAAGAAGGGGAGAAAAGAATAGATAAACAGAGAGAAAACACACAACAAATAGCCACAAACATAATTTCGAGAGAGAAGAATGAAGAACTTCAAGCCAGACATGATGTCTCTCCGATCTATCAAAGCTATATCTCTCTTCTGCATGGAGAACTAATCTTCTAGGCAAAACTAAGGATGAACTCTTGTATTTAAGTTTTTATGTTCATGTTGTTGATTCCTAAGTACTTTCTTAACGTTTAATACAATTGATGTTTTGTTATTCTTTATTATCTTTTGATTTATAATCCAGAGATTGTGTTTTACCAACTTGCATATAGGAATAGTCATGCTTCTTCTATGTGTGATCAGGGAACCCAGTTGTGACTGATAAAGTTATTTTATGAGTTGATCTTCTACTGCAATATTGACTGTGGGTATATTATCGACGTTAGATAGGTCATAATGATAACTTTGTGTGCTATTAACATAGAGAAAGTAAATCATCAATTACATTAGAATTTAATGTGTTTTGAATTGAATATCTTCTGATTTGTTGGTTTGGGATGTGAAACCTTTAATTGAGTAATAAAAGGAATCAATAATTGAATATAGGAAAATGATACAAGAGGAATTCCTGACGCTTTGCTGCTTCTCTCTATTGATATTTCCTGCATATTTTTCATAATCTTTATTTTTCATCACCAATTCAATCTATCTATTTCCATTAAGTTACTGCTAACGTTTGTTTAAGTGAATTAGTTCCTTGTAACCATCTCTCTGAGAAATCGACACCCCAACTATATTGCGATAACCGCGAGTACTTTTTGGGCGTAATCAGTCATGTTGCCAAAAGGCATATTCATGATTCCATTCTGCAATTAATTAAAGCATTGGCTGTTGCTAAAAATGGGCGACCAAGTATTACAGTGATTGATTTATAATTGTCTGTCACAGTTTTTGTTTCTAAAATAATAAAATCCACAGGATATATGAATTTATCGATTTGCAATTACACATCTTCCACCATTCCTTTTCCTACCTTAATTGATCTATCGGGAAGTAAAATAGTAGTTGAGGTTGGTTTCATCTCACCAATATTTAGTTGTTGGTAAACCGAAAATGGAAGTAAATTTACACTAGCTCCAAGATCAAGCAAAACATGTTCAATGTTTTGATTTCCAATAATACAAGAAATAGTTGGATAACCAGAGTCTTTGTATTTTAATGCATTATTGGTTGAAAGAAATGAACTTACCTATTAAACTAGAAAATCTTTCTTTCTTACCTGATGTTTTCTTTTAATGGTGCATAGATCTTTCAGAAATTTGGCATAAGATGGTATATGTTGGATGGCATCTAACAAAAGGATATTGACATTTACCTATTTGAATATTTCATAAATTTCTGGGGAATGGTTCAATTTCTTTATTTTTAATGCTTGAGGGAATAAGGTGCATGTGATAAATTATTGTTATCAACAACGGATAATGGTTCATCAACGCCTTCCTTACCCTCTGAATTTGTTTTATTCTCAACTTCGAGAGGTTCAAGAATAGGTTTGTGGATGTGTTTACCACTACGAAGAGTAATAACAGATTTGACTTGTTCTAAGTGTTGATTTCTAGAACTACCATCGTGAGAATTTAAATGACTCTTGGGATTTGACTGTGGTTGTGCAGGAAACTTTCCTTTTTCATTAATGGTTAATATAGATGTAATTTTAGCAAACGTTTCTCTTAAATCATTAATAGTTTGTGCATTTTGGTTATTGACGGCTTCCTGTTTTTCCATGAATGCATTCAAGGTTACCTCAATGGTTTTCCTAGGTGGTGGGACATATGGTGCATAATTCTGGGAATTTTGAAAATTATGGTGAACATGGGGAGGTTGTTGTGAGGATTTTATTTGGTTATCATTCCTCCGATTGAAGTTTGGATGGTTTCTCTAACCAGAATTGTAGGTTTATGAGTATGGGTTTGGATTTGGTCTATTGAATATGTTTAGGAACTGACTTGGTCATGGAGACATTCTTGCAGGGCTGGCAAAGATAGGCAAACATGTGTGACATGTTCATTAGAATTACATATTTGACATAGGACTTCCTAAACTGACTTGACATGATCATTATTCCCTGCTTCTAAAGCTTCAATATTTTTAGATAGAGATGCATACTTGGCAGCAAGGACATGGTCTTCCCTAAGGTTAAACATACCTCTACCAGATGGCTGTAGTTTTACAGACGACTCATAGGTGCCAACTGTGTCTCATTGTTGTGCATTCTCTGTTATGTGTTCTAGGTAATCTAGTGCATCTTATGGATTTTTTTTCCCTAAACTCACATTTACATATCATCTCTACTACTTGTCTATCGTGGGGTGTTAACCCCTCGTAGAAATAAGCAACCAGCCTCCATGTTTCAAACCCGTGATGTGGACAAACATTTAACATCTCTTTAAACCCTCCCAACATTGGTAAGTGTTTCCCCCGACTCTTATGTGAAGGCTGTAATTCTCCTTTTAAAGGAATTTGTTCTATTATGGGGAAAGAAATTTTTAAGAAACTATTCTTGTAAATCATCCCATGTTCTAATAGATCCCGACCTAAGGTTTTGTAGCCAAATTTTAGCTTTATCCTTTAAAGAAAATGGAAAACACTTTAAACGAATTATATTAATGTTATAATTTTGGTCTGTGTAAGTGTTACATACCTCTTCAAATTCCCTTAAGTGCTAATAAGGATTCTCTAATTCTATACCGTAGAATGTGGGTAAAAGATGGAAGATACCTGATTTAAAATTGCAATGTGTTGCATCTGGAGGAAAAACAATGCAAGATGGTGATCTTGTCCTAGTGGGATTCATGAATTGTCTGATTGTCCTAGGATGATTAGGATCTCCATGCTGAGACTCGTTTTCTTCCTGATTAACTGGGTTTTCAACTCGGGCAGGTGGATTTTCAACTGGATCTGGTTCTCGGCCATTTTGACAAATGATGAAGGTGATGGAGATTCTCTGTTTAGTCTTCCGCTGGATGATTGAGACCAGTGTCTCATGCAACCTAAACAAAAAAAATAAAACAAAAATAAATATAATATTTATAAAAAGGAAATTAATGACAAGATAAAAAATAAAATACAAAAAAATAAAGAAAAGAAAAGAAAATTTATTCTATGTACTAAATAATAATTCCCCGACAACGGTGCCAAAAAGACATGCTCAAAAAGTGCTCTTTTACTCCAAGTATAAGAGTGTCGAAGTAATAAAATAATCTGGTAAGTCGGGGTCGATCCACAGGGAATAGATTTAGTAAAATAGAATGTTTAAGTATAGCGAAAAGAAAAATGTTTGATTTATTGAAATTGTTAGAGACATTTAAGTTAAAATGCAATAATAAAATGAAATGTTGGAGTTAGGGGATCCACTTTAATATTTCAAATCTAAAAATCTCGCTTAATTATAATATATAAATTTTCCTTGTTACCCAATTAATTTATCTCAGGAATTAATTATGGCAATATATAGAATCGGCCATAAAGGAAGTAGTCATTTTTGTCGATAACTAGTCATGCCAAGGTACTAAGTATGTCAAAAACATAAAATCAGCCATAAAGGCGGTGATACTGTATAAACCAGCTATATAGACGGTGATATCGTTTGTCTATAACAAGTCCTGCCAAGGTACTCAATTATGCCAAAATCGTATAAAACCATCCATATAGGTGGTAGCAAGATAAAATCAGCCATATAGGCGGTAACAAGATAAAACCAGCCATATAGGCGGTAATAAGATAAAACCAGCCATATAGGCGGTAATAAGATAAAACCAGCCATATAGGCGGTAGCCAATTTTGTCAATAATTAATCTAGATCTAAATAAATTTTTAATCATTATATTACAATTTATTTATTATAATGTAGGCGAGATTGATCTAAGTTTTCATTATAAAAGCTTCACCCATTACCTCAGCGGAAAGAAATTAGCTACTTATTTTGTAATTAAAAATACTCGTAATTTTATTACTGGAAGAAAAAAGACATTATAGAAAACTTTAAATAAATAAACACACAAGACACTTTCTCTCCAAAATCTATAGAGGAATTCGGAAAGAAAGAATGAAAATTTCTCCTACTGGAGGCTTCAATTTATAGGCTGAGAAACGCCCACGCGTCGCGACGCCAAGACGAAGGCACCGTAAGACACTCTCTCGCCAAAATCTATAGAGGAATTCGGAAAGAAAGCATGGAAATTTCTTTTGCTGTAGGCTTCAATTTATAGGCTGAGAAACGCCCATGCATCATGACGCCAAGACTTTGTGCGTCGCGACGCGAATGCTGCCTAATGGACACATGTCGAGAGCTAAGCAGTGTCGTACAGTGCATTCCTCTTAATAGGCGCGTCGCGACGCTTGAGACCTGGCGTGTCGCGACGCGAAAGCTATTATTCTGTTTTTGCCCTTTTTCCAAGTCTGGCTTTTTCTATCAAGCTCCGAGCAATATTTTACTTACCAAATAACACAAAATCACACAATAAAAACACTCAAAATATAAATTAAAATATTATTTCACAAACGTGCCAACTTAAGGGGATTAGTGAAACTACAAGTGTAAAATGATTGATTTATTGTAATGTACTTTTTAGTGTTCATCAGAAGGAAACAGTTGAGTTGAAGTCTGGACTAGATGCTTCTGAGAAGAAGGGAAATGGATGGAGAAAGAATTGAAAGACACCAAGGCGATACTTAAAGTGGAGAGAGAAGTATCCGAAGCCACACTTGAAGCCTACAAGCAAGGCTTTAACAATGTGAAGAAAGAGAATGAACAGCTGCTTGAGCAACTCGAGGTGATTGCCCTTAAATCCATGATGAAAGAGAGAAGCAATTTGATGAAGGAGTATCTTGAGGGGAAACACGTCGTATGGAAGCCTGAAAATGGATCCGAGAGAATGATAGGCTGGTGGTTCGGCTTTCTCTTTCGAGTGAAGGTGGAGAAGAAGAAAAATGAGAGGAGGTTCAATCGAAAGAGGTTGGGGGCAGGGAGGTTGAAATTGGCGACGCTACAGAAGAAAAGATGGTAGCTGAAGGACATGAGAAGACGGGTGAAAATATTGATTCACTGGAGGTCGACTCTACTACTCAAGCTTAGGACATTCCTGCTGGTGTCGACATTCTGTCTCGTATCTTGGAAAAAGATTATGCTTCAATCCACTTAGAGCATTAGTTTATAAGTGCCAACATATAGACTCGTTGTCCCGGGGCGGTTGGAATTTTCCCTACGATATCCATTCCTCATTTCATAAACGGCCATGGAGAAATGATGGGATTAAGTTTCTCTGGTGGTATGTGTGAGACTGGGGAAAATCTTTGACATTTCTCACATTTTCGGGCGAAGTCTGCAGATTCGGCTCTCATGGTAGGCCAATAATAACCCGTCGAATGGGCTCGACATGCCAAACTTCTCCCTCCTGAATGGTTCCCACATTCTCCTTCATGTAGTTCTGCCAACACATACTGCGCCTCTTCGCGAGTGATGCATTTGAGGTAGGGTTCAAAGAAAGACCTCTTCAGTAGTTGGCCATCATTTATGGTGAATCTGGCAGCCTGTCTTTGGATTCTTCTAGACTCATTTTTGTCTTTCGGAAGTGTTCCATCTTACAGGTACTTTACAAGGGGTGTCATCTAAGTGTTGACTGGAGTGATCGAGACAACCTCTTTTGTTTCTTCCTTCCAAATAGCCGGCTAGTGTAGATATATTACTGGAATAGATTTGGGTTTGTCCCCTTGCATTGTCGAACCAAGAGTGGCCAAAGCATCTGCTTGATAATTTTCACTTCTTGGAACTTGGATTATCGTGAGTTCCTCAAATATCGACTAGAGCTCATTTACCTTCTGTAAGTAGGATGCCATTTGCGGGCATCGTGCTTGATACAACCCTTGGAATTGGTTGACGATTAATTGTGAATCAGATTATACTTCTAACTTCTTGGCTCCTAGTTCATTGGCTAAAGATAAACCAGCTATTAGTGCCTCATACTCAACCTCATTGTTTGTGACTTTAAAACCACACTTAACTACTTGATGTAGCATGTCACCTTCAGGAGTAATGATCACCACCCCCAACCTGCAATCTCTCTTATTACTGGATTCGTCGACTGTAAGTTTCCAAGGTGTAGTTGAATGGAAACAATGGACTTCTGATTTAGCTATGACTTGAAGACTAGGACTGAAATCGGCTATAAAATCTGTTAAGGCTTGATATTTGATCGCAGTTCGAGGTTGGTAAGGGATATCATGTTCTCCAAGTTCCACAGCCCATTTTGACAGTCTCCCAGACAGTTCTGGTTTATGGAGTATGCTTCTCAAAGGATTTGAAGTATTAACTGTGATTGGATGCCCTTGAAAATAAGGGTGTAGCTTCAGAGATGCCGTTATTAAGGCCAATGCCAATTTCTCCATTTGGGTGTAGCGTGACTCAGCATCCAGTAATGCTTTAATCACATAGTAGACTATGAGTTGTGTTCCTTCTTCTTCTCTGATCCGCTGACTGCTTGTTCGGAAACTCCTAAGTAGAGAAAAAGCATTTCATTGTTGAGTGGTTTCGACAGTAGTGGTGGGGAGGTCAGATACCTTTTGAGCTCTTTCCAAGCTCCTTCACAGGCTGGGGTCCATTTAAAGTTCTTTGTTTTTTTAGAACTGAGAAGAACAAGAAACTTTGTCTGTTGATGGCTCTATTTTGTAATAATTTTTTAACCTCATCATCGATGATTCGATTCCTTTCTGAGGCAAACTTTCTTCTCTTTTGCTTGATGGGTGGGTAGTCTGGGTCTACATGAAGTTCATGGGTTATCAGCTCGAGATCAATCCTTGTGATATCTTTGTGCGACCATGTGAAACAATTATGTTGCTCCTTCAAGAAATTGATTAAGTCGTTTCATAGCTTGGGCTCTAGATTAGCGCCAATTTGAGCTTTATAATCAGCATTCTGTGGGTGAATTTGGACCTTATCGAGTTCTTCTATGCTTGGTAGGTTTGGCTCAGCAGTATGAGGCTCTTCTTGTAATTGCTATATAGACTGTGGTTTTGGTTTGAGTGTCATCTGATAGTAACTTCTGGAAGCAAACGTATTACCTTTTATTTCTTGGATCCCTCACTCGGTAGGGAACTTCAGAACTTGGTGGTTAGTGGATGAGACAGCCCTCATTTTATGAATCCAAGGCCTCCCAATAATAAGGTTGTAGGCTAAGGGACAGTCTAAGACCAAGAACGTGGTCATCTTATTGATTCCTTATTCATAGACTGGGAGAGACACTTCTCTCATGGTGAATTTTTGTTCACCACTGAATCCATCAACACCGTCGACCGTCTGTTTATCTTCTCTATCTCGGCTCCCATGTCCGCAAGGGCAGTGGCAAAGATGATGTTGGCTGAGGACCCTGTATCAACTAATACTCGTTTGATCGTGAAATTCACTCATAGTCATGGTGTGGATTCATCTGACCGGAATTGTTGTCGTCTGGAAATTCTATTGTTAGGTTGGTGAACATCCCTTCAACTAACATTGTAGTGTTGGGAATGCCCATTGCAACAACTCTTGAGTGTCACTTGGCAGTCGAATATGAGACACACTGACTTCTGATCCTCCTGAAATGAAGTTTACCGTATTGTTAATTGGCGGTGGTGGAGGTGGGCCATCTCCTTGTCCATCCCTCTCATCTCTTCGGGGCAATGTTGCTTTTCCCTTTTCCGTGAGTAAATCTTTCAAAAATCCCTTGTTCAGTAACTTCAAGACTTCCAATCTCAACACCACGCAATCAGCTGTCGTATGACCGTAGTCTCGATGGAACTCACACCACTTACTGGTGTCTTTTTTTTGTAAAGTCGTCCCTGTAGCATGGGAGCCACCTTACTTCATTCCTCATCTTTTTTAGGACCGAAACTAATTCTCCTGGGAAACAGTGAAATTGTAGTCTGGGAGCCATGGTCTATTTGGAGACGTCATTTCTTAGGTCTTGTACGGTAAAGGTCGACGGTTAAAATCTTTGTAAAGAGGGTGATGCTCCCTCCTTTGATGAAACCTTCTATCTATTGATTGAGGAGCTTTACATGTGAATACTTTGTGTGGCATGGGAATATTGTGCATTCTTTCATTCTGTAGGCTGGAAAAACTTTCCTTATTTTTGTTCCTTTTATCTTCTTCCTATCTGATTTCAATTTGGGCTCGAACCAATGCCTGATCTATCGAGTAGCATCAAAATTTAGTGAGTTTTTTTGTAGAGCCCACTATCTGAGAGTAATCCATTTCTCAAAGCTTCCACTGCAGTAGGCTGATGGAGATCTGAAATAGTTATCATCTCTTTGTTGAAGCGGGCCATGTAACTTTGCAAGGATTTTCCTTTCCGTTGCTGGATGGCATTAAGGTCGACAGTGGTTTTCTCGAGCTTACAAGAACTTGCAAAATACTCCACAAATTTTTCGGCTCGTTGTTGGTATGACTCAATGGACTTGTATGGTAGATTGATGAACTAGGTGAGGGCTGGGCCTGCCAATGTTTCTTCGAATCCTCTGCACATTCCAGCCTCCCATTGGTGTGGAGCCAAGCCAGTGGACATCATTTTGTATTATAGTGGAGCACATAATCATATGGGTCCATTGATCTATCATACAATTTCATGTACGGGGGAATGAACTTCATTGACAGCTCGATGGATGTGATGGTCTCCAAAAATGGATTATCAGAAATTGTCTCAGCTCGACTCTTTCTTATTGGTAACCTTACATCAGGTAGACTGGACAAAATTGTTTCTTTAAACTCTAGTATTTCTTTTCGCATACTGGACGTGACTTGCAATGCTTGATCGACTGGAGAAATTGGTAGACTCCTTGGGCAATTTTGGGGTTGATGGTTTATTGGTGGATCATCATTTTCCACATCATTGAATGTCCCCAAGAGGTTGGTTGGGATCGCAGGATTTCTGGGGGTGATCTGGAGTGTCACGATGTTGAGAGGTTAAAGAGATTTGCTCTAACTGTTTTTGAAGGTTTGTGTTGGAGTTTCGCATGGTCAGGTTTTCTTCCTCTAAAGTTCATAGACGTTCTTGGAGCATGGCTAATTGTGTTGCCATAGGGTCTGGTGTCTACTCACTTCTTGAAGCCATGAGTGGTTGTGTTTAGGAACCGTAGACTGAGAGATATTTGCTTTTTATGAATCGCTAAGGCCCCATGGTGGGTGCCAAATCGTAGACGCTGGATTTCGCCTGAGGTCCACAATCAATAATTTGCAGTATGGGGCACTAGCGATCCTGTAAAACAAAGGTAGAATGAGCCTGCCCACCGGTGTGATGGGTGCCGTAGACACTCTGACGCTCAAGTCAGTAGTAAAGATGAGCGGTGAATAAAGTAAAAGGGGAGAACAAGGTTTGATCTTATCTTGGACTCTTTAGGCTGTCGTGAGGGCGGAGGGTTGGTATTTAGAGGGAGAACTATTTAAAGAGCTCAAATGAAAGTGTTGAGACTTCATTGATCCCTTTCGCTTGAATCATGCTTCCATTTATAGGCTAAGAAATATTGCCTTTTTAGTTGGCACATGAAGGTAAGTCCCACAACGTGCTCAAGATATAGGCATTCGGTGATAAAAAATCTTAGCATGTGGATATATATTTCGTGTTTGGGAAAAGAGGGAAACAGTTGGTGAATAATCAAAGGGATTTGTCCTTAAGCTGTTGGCTTTGCTTTTGTAAATAGTTTAAAGTTTTCTGGGCTGGGTTATCGTTTTGGGCTTCATTTAGTATTGGGTTCGAAGTAAAAAGACAATTTTACCCTTGGCCCAAATTTGGTCCGTACAACCCCTAATTTTTTCAGGGCTCTGCAATTTATGTCGATCGCTTAACGTAATTTGCTTGTCTTTATACAACTGGTCAAATATATTATCTGTTTTAGTCACATCAAACGAGAACGATCTACCATTTTTACTTTCTAGAGGTGAATTATCATTTTCAACTATTCTCCCTGGTCTGGGCAGGACTCTATATATGTAAGACTTCCCTTCGACTAACTCGGCCAGACATAAATTGGCCTGATTAGCTTCAACATCACTCAACTCGTAGTTAACATCCTTGTAGTATGTACCTCTACTCGAATTTTTCGTTTGCTTCTCTTCTCTCAATAATCACTCGTATCTTACCACGTTGCTAGTAAGCTAAAAGAGGTTTGAGAATTCCCTATCTTGGAACTTATTTTTTAAGTCGAAGCTCAATCAACTCTAGGCGATTTTCACAAATTCCTTTTCTGGTAAAGATATGAAGAACTTGCTCCTGGCCATTTTGAATCTCTCAAGGAAAGTCTAATTGCCTCAATTTGGCCAAATCGGCCAAGGTAACTTCTGATTTTGTCTTATAAAAATGAGCATGAAAGAGTTGTTCCATTTGATACCAGTTTTCCACCGAGTTCGATGGTAAATTGATAAATCAAGAGAAAGTCATTCCTAATAGGAACTATGAAACAACTTTAACTTATGAAAATCATTCACCTCACCACACTGGAGAGTGAACCTCCCTATGTGTTCAACGATGGAAATCTCTCACGATCCCATGAACAAGAAAAATTCAGGTATTTTATAGTTCCTCGTCCACGAATAAGCCATATCAATCCAATCGGGATAGGGCTTTCATATTTAGGTCGTATCGGCCTCACCCCGAAACCGAATTGGTTCTGGAGAATCTCTACCATTTTTTCTCTTAACATATTGTTGCCATCGAATGACACTCTAGTTGGTGGTTGGGGCTGCGGACCTTGGGGCACTACTTCTTCATGCTGGCCACGTGAACTGGCGGATTCCTACTATTTGGCCCTAAACTTTGGCCCTTACCGACATGAGGTGTCCCTCCACGGGGTGCACCTACAATAGGTGCCCCTCGTGACGACATGCCATTACTTGGTCCAGCATTCTGACCGTCAACCAGGGATCGCACATTTAGCTGATCATGATTTTGGTCATTGTTACCTCCATAAGTAACATGCTAGGTCGCACATGACCTCCTTGGGGAGAGACCCACATACCCATGCATCTGGCCATTAGGTCATTTAAATCACTCATATGTTTGACCATGTTTTCATAATGCAAGGTGTTGGTTGAAATGAATTTATCTATACTACGATTGTTTTGAAGTCTAACTTGTTCAACCACATCCTGAGTGAAATCGCTAAATAAAGACAGCATCACATTAGGATTCAACTCCCTCGTGGTCTCATAGCAACTTCATTATGCCAAGCCTTCAAAATGTTCCACTATAGCAGGAACGCGGTTTTGGTTAGTTTGCTACAATCTCACTTCTTCTGTACTTGATCCAGTTTGAGTATTCTTTTTCGGAGGCATCTCAATTCCCTTTCACCAATTCTCCCACTGTAGTTGTCAAATATTGTTGAACAACAGAAAGATAGCGTGTAAGGTTCAAACCACTTGGAACAAAGTCCCAAAAAGGGGTAACTGATTTTATTGAGGAATGTCTCCAAGGGGCGCAAGCACACAATCATAGTTGATTAATCTAGATAAAGAAAAATTACATTGCTTTTGTTTGTTCATTGTCCTTCTCTAGATTTGACTTTGAGCTTATATAATGGCGCAAATAACTGCATGGTAACTGCTTAAGTGGTTGAATCTCATGTCTTGCAACTCCTTGCTTCCTCTTCTGCCAGCCGTGAAAACTGCTTTAGTTGTGCCCTTAGCCTCTGGTAACTGCTAGGTCGTGTGGCACTTCACGTTCTGTAACTCCTCGCTCCTTCTTCTGCACTTGTAACAACTGCTACAGTAGTGCCTCTCAAGTCGTGGTAACTGCCAGATTGTGCTCCATGTTATGATGTGCTGTTTATGGTAACTGCTAGGAACGTGTATCGCATCCTTCAATTGTCAGATCACGTTTGTGCAACTGCTCCGTGGTTCAGTTGTTGTTTTGGCTGGTTAGGATGATTTGGCCACTTAGCCAATTGAGCAAATTGGTTGTTAAGCCGATGGGACGATTTGATTGTTAGGCTGATTGGGGGTGATTATTGCAATTTTTGGTTGTTAAAAGACTATATGACATATATTCTTGAAAAGCCATAAGGCAAAGTGTTTTCAACAAAGAGGTGCTGGCTGATATGGCTCGCTACCTATTTCATGCACAAATTCAAATTCCAGAAAAATTTCGTTATTACAGTGCTGTATGCAGATACAATCTAACAAAATTATAAGATAAGATCATAATTAGTGATTACATAACCTGGAGTTTCATCATCCAGGACCTTAGACATGACCCTGGTAGAATTCACATCCTGCAAGGGGCCCCAATCCGTCCACGCACTCTATCCAAAATGCAAGTCTGCGAGCAATCTCGAAGCCTGCACCTGCTGGCATCGGAACAACATTTTCCAGCGTCTCTCCGGCAGTGAAAATGGATTGGAATTGTACATAGAGATTAATTTAAGAGAGTAGGATCAAATGATTCAATAACTTCGCCATAAGCATAGAGTGAATGAGTACAAAAATTGGTTATTGCTGCTATTTTATTTTTTATTTTTACTTTTGAGGATTATTAATTGGTTGGTTTCTTGGTTTTAAAGGAATTTTGATTCCTGTATGGTTCAGAGCATATTCTTGTTGTGGTTGTTCACAATGATAAAATTACTAAAACAAACTTTCATTTTGTTATTATTATTATTCTTTTTTTTCTTTTTTTCTTTTTTTTTTTTTTGTGGTTTCTTGTCTGTTGTTAGGTTAGTAATAAAAGTTCAAATGTGCTTGTCATGTAAATAATGTCTCATAAGGCAAGTAAAATAGATACTAAATTGGTGAAACACAATTATACACTTCTTCAATCACAACCCTTTTTAAAGTATGTTCTTTTAACAGTATATGTACCTGTGTAGGAAATACAATGGTTTATGCAGCAGTAACACACTAACACACTAAGCTGCATAATGAATGAAAGAATGTACTTTATACAACATAATGAAGAAACAGATACTGCAGCATCAATATAAAGAATTTCTGCTTAGGCTCATGGACTGTCTGGGAAAGGAGTTATGTCCCGGAAAACCTGCAATCTGTTCCTTCTCATCGTCCCAGGTGCGGAGGAGTTATAACCTTCGAACTTCAAACCCTTGTTTGGCAGTGGGGATGAATAAAAGTGAACTTCTGATTCTGGCCTCTGCTGCTGATCGAAACATAAAGAACGCCTAGCTTTTAGATTCCTTGATGGTAAAGCAGAAGCATTTCTGGCTGTCGCATATCCATCCTTGAGATCAAATGAGCCTTCAATCTTTCGGCGTAAGAAGTCTATCTGATTCTGTGGAAAAGAACTTGGATAAACTATGTTGAAGTTCAGATTTTCATCTTGCTCTTCGTTTTCTTCTTCCTCAACCATATCCGCCCAACTCTTTTTATCCTTTGTTTTAAAGCAATCCTGGCTTGACCTTGGTTTTTCTGCAGTAGATTGTTGCAGGATATTAATGCTCTGATCACCCATGGAAGAATTTAATTCTCCTGCAGTATTATCAAAATCCACATTGAGTCCTGCGGTAGCTGAATTACTTTCTTCCAATGCCAATTTCTTCTGGTTATCACTGCAAGTATTCATTTTCTGCATTCCATCCAAAATAATATTTTTCGTTTTCCGACAAATAATATTCGAGTCTCCATCCACTACTGGTGGCCAAGGAGGTTGTTTCACTGGTTCAGCTTTCACCTGAGCAATATCTTCCCATGACCTCCTTGTCCAGTCTTTACTAGTAGGTGAAGGCGAAGCATTTTTAGAGTTTGGCAATCCAATTTTTGATTCATCATCAGTTGGAACTATTAGTTCTCCATTAACAATGGGGATTCCATGTGTTTGCTGCTCATTGTTACTGGTTATATCTTGCTCAAATGTCAGTTTGCGGATTGAACTGCCAACTTGTTTCTCTCCCCATTTTGCTCCTCTCTGATCTTCCATATTATGCTCACGGGAAGACGATCTTCTTGGCTGAGTAAAAAGAACAGTACTATAAGTGGTATTTGAACTTCCAGTTGGTTCCCATCTGTCCTTTCTCCATTCCCCAATACTGAACTCCCTAGAAGATCGTCTTCTTGGTTGAGTAAATAGAACTTCCAGATTCCTTCTAACAGCAGCTGGGGGAACACATGTTTCCTGGTGTGCAGAACATGCTCCTATTCCGAGTGAGCTACCGCAGTTTGCCTTCATTGTACTGGAAAAACCAGATATTCCACATGGTTTTTCAAGATAAGAACGATTCCTCCAATTATCAATAAACGTATTGTGTGGAGAGAATTGTGAAGTTTCCCTTGGTCCAGATGTGCATTTTAAACTCCCTTTATCATATCCAAAGAACTTGTGCTTATTCTCAAGGTTGTTTCTGGAATAGGCAGATCTATCCTGTTGATTTAGTAGTACTGTTTGTTCATCATGTCCCTTTGCCAGGCTTCTGCAGACGCTGAAAGCAGACACGTGATTTTGAACTTCTCTAGTTGAGCCAGTAACTTGTAGATTCAAGTTTCCATTGGCAGGAAATGCGAAAGGTCTTTGGTTTTCCTGATCGTCATCTTCTTCCAGCTCAGTCGGGTTTAACACTGATGATGACTCTAATTCAGTCAGCATCTGAACGGCACGTTCAAATGATCTAGCATAGGAACTATCCATTTCTTTATTTCCAGCTGAAGCTCTTACAGCCTGAAGCAGAGATTTTGCTTCTGTTATCCTGTTCATGTGCATCAAACAGATTGCAAGATTGCATTGCTTGTTCTTGTCCACCCCTAGAGACAGAGCTCTCCTGTGACAAAATATCAGATTTAACGTGTAAGCTGCATAAATATAGCTAAAAATTTCAGTCAACGAAAGGATTTACCTGTAATATTGTTCGGCCATTTCATAATTGTTTTGCTGCAAATAAGCCCATGCCAAGTTCCCCAGTATTCTGAATGATTAGGTGAACAAAGTTAAATGAATGTAATGAAATATACAGTGAAAATAAGAGAGAAGAAAGAGAATTATAAGTAGAAGCAATATTCACCTTGATCTCTCTTGTTCAATAGTTATTTGAATCTTCTTCCCTTGCGATCTTGCCATCTTTGTCTTTGCTCCACCGAAAGCCATTCCTTCTTCAATGTTCTTCAATTTGTTTTGAAGCAATTCTATCTCTTCTTCAATCCTCCCAGACCTCTGTAAAAACAACATAATAATAAACCACTGGATCTACACAGAGTTTCTAAACAATATTAAATCCATACTTTACAGCTCCATAATACCCTTAAAGATTCTTGTGGATATGCTAAATGAATCTGACAAAAGTCTAAATTAAACTCATCTGGTAAGATATTACCTTTCTCCAAATCTATTATCATGTTCTTCAAATAAACATAGATCCTTTCTTCAGAAATATAGAAATGACGTTGAGCTTTGGGCAGCTCTGGTCTTAAAAGAGAATTCACTCTTCGCAGCCAGCTGCCCAATAATCAGGAAAAATGTTCATGAATTGAAAAAAAAAAGTACTACTCGTAGTCTTGTATGTACTATAGCAACCACATTTTCTCACTCATTTGCGGTCCAACTCATAAATGTTACAAAGAACTTCTCTATATTTTCAAAAACTGACCACTTTTCAGCTGCTCCACAGAAACATGGCTATCTAGCAATACATGACTTTGTGAGCAATACATGACTTTGTGAGTACATTCTCAATTAGTTATACAAATTTTGAAATGCAACTATATCATCAAATGAGGTAATATGTTATGATCTATCTTTCACCCTTCCTATAATATGATTACAGTATTCGATATTAATTGATAGAAATGCAAAGAAAAGGCGAGGATTTAACTTATCAAAGCAAGTTACACATATCACACGGTTGAAAAGATACTCATATTTGGCCATTCATATCAGTAACTCACAATTTAAATACCAACTATTTCAAGATCAGAAAATGAGAAAAAATTAATAGAGAAATATAAGCAGATTATCACTAGAGAATGATGCATTACTTTGTAAAGTTCAATAAGGACATTGTCAAGCGACTCCTGAGAATCATAAGGGCAAAGATGACGAAAAGACTTGACCGCCTCAATTGCCTCATCTGACCGATCCAATTGTTTCATCACAACAGCCATGTCCTTCAAGGCACTATCAACTCGGTCACCAGCATTAATAGCAGCCCAGAACATGGAAATCGCCCTGCTTGGATCTTTGTCTATCAACTGTAAATTAAAAAAAATCAAAAATCAAAAGAATACAAACAGAAGCAGGTGCTAAGTAAGTGTATCACTTTCACAGAAGAATTCTAAAACTAAAATCATGAATATTATGCATACAGCAAAATGCACAGAAAATGCAGCAGCGAATAAGCATGAATATTACTTTCACAGATGAATTCTAAAACTAAAATCATGAATATTATGCATCAGAAGCAGGTGCTAAGTACGTGTATCAATCTCTTACTGCTAAGTCTATCAGCAGCGAATAAGCTCAATCAATCATGTGTTATTGTTAATAAGCAAAATGCAGAAAAAGAAAATGTTCACAATTCATTTGTTTTTGTTTTCTTGGAATTTTCCTTCAACTAAACAAACACTAGACGAGCAGGAAAATTAAATGTAATTTTTTCAGTAATCCATAAAATGTGAAACAAAAACAAGAAAAGTGGCCCTAAACTTCATGTTCTTTTAATAACATTCAAGAATCTAATTCTTGCCAAAATAACAAATCAAGATGCAATTTAAGCTCAAGCCCACCAAAAAAGTAAAAAACTTTTCACCTGAATACGTTTAGCCCTGACATATGGAGAATCACCGGAAGGCACTTTGTGAACGACATGGAAGATATCATCTTTGTTGTTCACTGGCGACGGTGTTGACATTCTCTTCCTCTCCGACATCGGCGATTGCAAAGACCTTTGCTTCCTCCACGTAGGCGGCGGCGTTGAAAAATTCTGGCCGATGTGGGTCCACATGTTTGCCTTCTTTGACTAAGCCGGGCAAATCTTGAAACCCTTTTCTTGAATCCCTATCAAATGACTCTTCCAATGAAATTAATCACATTTACTTCAACAAGACTTGCAGTTTAAAGGACGATAGAGTGAATGAGAGAGAAAGGAAGGGATGTGTTTGTTTATAGGGAAAATCTTTAAGGAAGGGATGTGTTTGTTTATAGGGAAAATCTTTAGATACTTTCTTGAATACCGGAGAAATGGCTGGGGAAGTGGGATTAGTTTCTTGTGGTAGGAAAACCACTTTTCTGTTGCAAGAAAATGATAATTTTTTCTGGGAAAGAGCGAGAAAGTGATGATGATTTTTCAGAGAGAAGGTGGGTTGTGACGAAAGAAGAGAACTAGCCGTTTATATAATTACTAGCCGTTGGGTTTTCATTAACACGGCCAAACGCGTCGCGTGATCCGCACGTGTTCCAGGCTTTAATGGAACTCCGGAACCCCGTACCCTGGAAATTAATAAGCGGACTTTTACCCGGGTGGGGTGAACCCGGACCCTCACCCATTGTAATTCCACCCGGCTGTCCCTGAAGAGGCTGAGCCTCCATCGAAGGAAGAAATTAAAGAGATTACAAATAAGCGGCGCTTTTGAACATGAATGGTGATTTTATTGTTAATTTTAATTTTTAATTTTAATGTTGTTACTTTGTATTCAGCTTCGTATTTATTGACTGCTTCTGTGCTTATATATGATGGAATTAGTTGATTCAGAAACATAATTAGGAGAGAAATTAGAGACTAAAAGCTTCTTTAGATATATATATATATATATATATATATAGATGTGGTTCCATCATTCTTTAGAGAGATCTTATCATATTGGTTATGTTGTTTTGAAGTTTTTATGCAGATTTCAACAATTCAACTTGATTAATACTTTTTTTATGAATGTTGCAATGCTTTGCATGCAGTAAAGAGGGATTCAGTACTTGGTCTTGCTTGGAACATGGAATTCAGGGTTGTCCAATGTACATAGTATCACGTTCTAAAACGTGTTAGTCGGGCGGCAGCCCGACGCCTAGTGCTTAGAGTACTTAGGTGCTGCCTAGGAAATTCCTCAGAAATTGGAGTTTCCGAAATTAGGGTTAAGGTTTGATGGAATTTGAACTAATTAATCCTAGGAAAATGTTATTTAAGTGATGGGTAAGATTTTTAGATGTTTAATTTGATGAAAAACAAAAACAATTGAACTACCGAAGAAATTAGGTTTTTCGAAAATTAGGGATGTTTAAAATTTTGTGAAATTGGAAAGAAATTAGGCTTTTAAATGATAAGAGACCACAAATATCGACACTGATTTCATGTTAATTTTGAAAATTGTCAAAAATTGGCGGCTTCCGCGGCGGTGCGTGCGGTGACGAGCGGTAAGGATCAACGACTTTATGCATCGAAAATCCAGCCAGGCAATCGAGTGCTTAACCCTAGGTTGTGCCTGGCCTAAACATGATGTCTAGGTAGCGCTAGGTAGGGGTGGCAATTTGGGTCATGATTCGTTTATTCGTTCGATTCGATTCGTTTATTAAACGAATCGAATACGAATTTAAGCTCATTCATTCGTTTATTCGTTTAGGATTCGTTTTATTAATTTTATTTACTAGTTCTTGTTATTTTTCAATTAAGATTCGAGAAATTATACCTAATTACCATAGAAAAAGTAATATTTTCGATATTTGGTGAGGTATTTTTAGTAAATATATTAATTACATATTTTATATGTATATATTTATAAAAAATTAATGTAAATCAAGTGTGGTAAATTATTTTATTAAATAATATCATGACTAAACCAATATTTTGAATCCTGATATTAGGATTCGTTTAATAAACGAATCGAATACGAATCCATCACATTTTTATTCGATTCATTTAGGATTCGATACAAATTCGATTCGTTGATTCGTTTTGCCACCCCTAGCGCTAGGCACCACGTTTTAGAACACTGCATAATATGCTATTATTTTGCTTGTTACCGCTTCCATGTGCTGGTGCATTGTCCTTAATCATTTTTTACTTCTCTTTTTTTTTTTTAGATTTTACTCTTGCATATTGATAGATTATTTTTGCCTCATATTTGGTTAATGTGATTGATATAATAGATTTATTATCGTATACCTTCCATCCATTCCATTAGACATGCACACGGTTGCGATTTCAAACTGTAACCGAACTGTTGACCAACCGGATCGCAAACTGTAACCCAATCAGATGGGTACGGTTCGGTTGCGGTTGGTGTATTTTCAATTGACGGTTGAACCAGATTTATGATTCAATTATAACAAATCTGGTTCAATCGTAATAAATCAGATTCAATTGTAACAAATCTGGTTCAACCGTAAAAAAAATCAACTCAATCAGATTTTTTTACGGTTCAACCGTAACAAATCTGGTTCAACCGTAAAAAAATCCGGTTTAATTATTTATAATATTTTTTAAAAAAATTGAATAAAAATACGGTTCAACCGTAACCGAACCAAAACCGTACGGTTCGGTTCAATTACGGTTAAAATTTTGGCCAACCATAAACTATATGGTTCAGTTACGGTTTCCAATCATTACCGAACCGTGTGCAATCCTACATATCATAATCATTACAAAATGATCATGTCATCTTTAGTTCGCTTGTATTACTAGAATTTGGTTGATTCAGGTTCAAGCAGTTGCATGGATTCATCATGCGCCTCAAGTTCTTCTTACTTTGCTTTTGTAGAAAGCTATCAGTGAAATGAAATGAGAAATTCAGGAGTTCATGATTTCAGTGAGTAAATAATTTGTTTAAAATGTTTTAAAGATATTAGGGTGGTCAAATGGTTCAAGAAATACATACTTCAATCATTTTGGAAAAGTCTTTATTTCAATTTGGGGCTTCTTCATGTTTTTCTTCTTCCAGTGTTCCTAGTTCCTCAAAATTTTGTTTCCCTCCATCGTCTTCCAGTATCTGTATAGAATCAAGTAAAAAATCATTAGAAATATTCAAATATAATTGCGTACTTGATTCAAAAAAATTAGTTGTAAAAATTTTCATAGGATCTGATAAACTCTCATGAATATGTTCCTCTAAAATTGGTTCAATTAGTTCCACGCTCTTGTTTTCATTGTCCTCATCCTACGGTTGTTTTCACATGTTAAAAACATTAAGCTCCAACGTCATATTGCCAAAGGATATATTCATGATTTCATTCCTACAATTAATTAAAGCATTAGCTGTTGCTAAAAATGGGCGATCAAGTATTACATGAATTGTCTTATAACTGTTTGCTACAAGTTATGTTTCCAAGACAATAAAATCCACATGATATATGAATTTATCGACTTGTAATAACACGTCCACAATTCCTATCAGTACCTTGACTGATCTATCAGCAAGTAAAAAGAGTAGTTGAGGTTGGTTTTAACTCGCCAATATTAAGTTGTTGGTAAACCGAAAATGAAAGCAAATTGACAATGGCTCCAAGATCAAGCAAAACATATTCAATATTTTGATTTCCAATAATACATGACATAGTTGGACAACCAGAGTCTTTTTATTTTAATGCATTATTGGTTGAGAGAATGGAACTTACCTGTTCAGCTAGAAATTTTTTTTTCTTACTTGATGTTTTCTTTTAACGGTGCACAAGTCTTACAGAAATTTGGCATAAGATGATATATGTTGGATGGCATCTAACAAATGAATATTGACCTTTACCTGTTTGAATATTTCATATCTCTCTGGGAATGATTCAATTTCTTTATTTTTAATGCTTGAGTAAATTGAGGTGCATGAGAAAAATTATTATCATCAATGATAGGTAATGGTTCATCAACCCCTTCCTTACCCTCTGAATCTGATTTATTTTCTGCTTTGCGATGTTCAAGAATAGGTCTGTGGATGACATTACCATTGCGAAGAGTAATAACATATTTGACTTGGTCTATGTGTTGACTACCAGAACTACTTGTAGGAGTGAAGCGGGGTTTACCGCTATGCCTATGATGTTCGGCGACCACGACACTATTGGGCTTGCAGCCAATAGAGAGTACGGAGTAGCCCACGGGGGAATAAACCGGAGAATAAAGGAGTCGCCACCTAGTGTAAACTGGGAAATGATTTAAGGCTACACTCACCCCTCGCAAGGGGAGACCTCAAACCGTTGGGTTCGGAATGGTCACTTACTCATACCAGTATAATGGACGGGTTCACACAATGGTATAACCAAGTCTTATGCAGTACATGCAATATAATTCAAATAAACACACAAAATTGCACACCCATAAACATTAATATAAATAACAGCAAATTAAAATAAGAAATACAAGGTATGATAATAAGAATCAAAATAAAATAAAGCGTCAATGGTAAATGCAAATAATTAGTCCCACACGTATAATGCCAAATAAATAACTAGAGAGGTAAAAAAAAGCATAAAATTTAAAGAAAAAGGTTGGCCAGTGTGTATGCGTTCGTGTAGCATTCGTAAACGCGTTCGAACGAAGTGTTCCAGAGAGTTTACATTCGTGTAGCGTTCGAAGACGCATTCGAACGTAGTGAGGCAGAATACTTGCGTTCGAGTTGCGTTCGAAAACGCGTTCGAACGTTCTTACAAAAATTGCACCAATAAACACGCATATATGAGTATTTCCCGAGCGGTACGTGGAGTTGTATCCCAAGTACAGACCGCACTACCGTCTATTCGAATTCGGCTACGGAATTTATGTCTGGATTTCTATCCGATATACCACAAGGGATAATACCACACATAATCGTCAATGCAATATAAGCGGGCATAGAAAATGGGCGAAATAATAAAATAACAATAAAAGTAAATAGACAAAAGTTAAATGATAAAATAAATGCGATAAAATAAAATAAAGATAAACAGTAAAATAAATGAGAAATAATAAAATAAAGATAAACAATAAAATAAACGCGAAATAATGAAATAACGAAACTAAATGCGGAATAATAAATAATAGTAAATAAACAGAAAGATAAATAAAACTAATAAAATAACCATAAAAGTAAATATAAAAAGATAAACGACAAAATGCTAAAAAAGGAAAATGTGACCGACAGATTTGGCCGTCTTTGATGTAGGACCTCGCATACCTGGCTGGACATATTTCACGTCCAACTAAGTATGCCACGTCCAGAACAACAAAATAAATATAGTAAAGAGTGCCCTCAGGTCTTACCTTTTAAGTTGCTTCTCGGAAGTGCGTTTGGCATTCGCTGGAAGGATTAAAGCTTGTTGTTTTTCTGGTTTGCTGATTCGCTTTTTTTGCCCACTGTTTCGCTATTTCGGCTCGCTATTTTTCTGTTTTTGGGCTGCTATTTTTTGATTATTTTTAGACTGTTTTTGGACTGTTTTTTGGACTGTTTTTCGGTGATTCTAAGGGCTGATTTATGCGTTTATTTTTGGACTATTTTTTGGATTGTTTTTGGACTGTTTTTGTGTTATTTTTGGATTGTTGGTTGAAGGGTTGTTGGCTCGGTTATGCTGGCTTTGGTTGAAACGTTCACGGCTTAGGGGTGCTTGGTTGAATGGTTATTTGTTGTTGTTTGTTCATGGTTAGGGCTGCTTGGTTGAAGGGTTTACGACTTAGGAGTTGCTTTGTTGAAGGGTTCACAGCTTAGGGTTTGCTTTGTTGAAGGGTTCATGACTTAGGGGTTGCTTGGTTTTGTTTATTTGTGTTTTTTTATTGTTGTCGGTGAAGGGCTTCCATGTATGTGTGTCTTGTTCGGGTGTAGAGGTGCTGCTTTTCACGTTGATTTGGGTTTTGGTTTGTTTGTTGGCTTCTTGTGTGTGTGTGTCTGCCGTGTGTGTGTCAAGAAGAAGAGAAAGTAGCTTAGGTTTTTTGTGTTTGTGATTCACGTGTCCCCCCTTAGAGTTTGGTCAAGCCTCATTTTTATAATGTTTTCAAGGGAACTTCAATCAAGGAAATAAATCCAATAAATATGGGAGATATTTTCTTAATTTATTTAGGGAACAAAATCTCTAAATTTGGTGAGGATGGGATTTCATATCTTGTTAAATTGGAAAGTGATTTGGGGGATTTTTGACATGTGTTTTGCATATGATTTCTTTTATTTGAGAAGGCTTGGGCATGCATGGGCTTTGTGTGGGCCTAGGCTAAGGCTTAAAACATCGGCTCAGCGAATCCGAGGCTGGCTAGTGAGTTTGAATCCAATGAGGTGCTAATTTTGGAGTTTTTCCTTTCGGCATTCATTTCCCGCGACTTCCATAACTTTTCAGGTGGTGCCTCCATACGAGGCTCATCATTGGGCTTATGCAAAAATGCAGTGCCTACAGTCGCCCCCACTTTGATGGGGCTTGTGCAGTGTGTGACAGTGACAACCCTCTCAAAGTCATACATGTATTTTTACTTACCTGGTTCATCGGCCATTGCCGGACTTACATGTTGTTTCGCTTCGATTTCTAAGTTGGGTTGGTGGCGAGGTGCTTCGACCCCTGGGTCTTGTTCCCGAACCACCGAGTGTGAGATGGTTCATTCCTGACCGTTACTGGTGGGAGATGTTTATTCCTGAACCGTTACTGGTGTGAGATGGTTCATTCCCGAACCGTTACTGGTGTGAGATGGTTCATTCCCGAACCGTTACTGGTGTGAGATGGTTCATTCACAAACCATTACTGGTATGAGATGCTTTGATCTCTGGGTTTTGTTCCTGAACTGAGTTGAGTTGATGGCGAGGTGCATTAAACCCTGGGTTTTGTTCCCGAACCACTGAGTGTGAGATGCTTTGATCTCTGGGTTTTGTTCCTGAACTGAGTTGAGTTGATAGTGTTTTTGTCCTCTTGGTTCTTCGATCCACTGGGGAGTTTTTTCCAATGATGATCAGGTGCTTCGACCTCCAAACTGTTGATAATGCAGGCCTCGAACCTGAGATTCATTCCCAAAACTGTTGATATTGTGGGTGGTGAGGCACTTCTCCCCTGTAAGACAAAGAAATCGGCGACGTTGTTCTAGGCTCGCGGCCTAGTTGGGTGTACGGAATAGCTCGCGGGGAACTAAACCGGAGAAATAACATGGAGTCGCCACCCAATGTGAACTGGGAAAATGTGATTTAAGGCCGCACTCACCCCTCGCAAGGGAAGACCTCAAACCGTTGGGTTCGGAATAGTCTCTTACTTATGTCACTTGTAATGATGTGATTTATGCAATAAACTAACCGAATCTACGCAACATGCTCAAGAACAACCTATATCTAAAAGATAGATCTTATGTCTAAGTTTGCATGCTTGAAAAGTAAGATATCACCACGGCAAACACACAATAACACACGGTAATCCCATGAACATGCTTCAATCATATAATGCGGAAAACAAATAACAACATAAACATAATGCAAATTCCAAACGCAAAATAAATAACTAATCATGCTTAAAAATAAACAACTAAAGCATGCTTAAATATAAATAACATACTAAACTAAATCATGCTTACAAAGATAAATAACGTACTAGTAACCTAATCATGCTCAAATACATGGTTGGATGAAATGAAATACGTGTGTCTCTCAAGTGGTATGTGGCGTTGTATCCCGAGTGCAAACCGCACTACCGTCCATTCGGATTCGGCTATGGAATTTACGTCCGGGTTTCCATCCGATATACCACAAAAGAGAACACGCATTTCGTTCATTCGGAATTCACATCAAGCCTTAACAAACAACTCTCATGCGATAATATATTAAAATAAATAAAGAAACGAAAGATAATAAGTAAAAAGGGTGCCCTCAGGTCTAACCTCTTTTTTCGTCTCTTGAAAGCGCGTTACACGGCCGTCGGAAGGGTTGATGTTCCGCAACTTTTCTGGTTCACTAATTCAATATTTTTCCTCGCTGTTTCGCTGTCTGGGCTGCTGTTTTCGCTCTGCTTCGCTGCTGTTTCTATTGTATTTTTATGGTCACTGTTTTAAGGTAATATGGGACTGTTTTTGGCGGTTTTTGGAGGGTTAAGGGCTGCGGTCTTTGGACTGTTTTAAGGGTCTAATATGCGGCTGTTTAGGGGGTTTTATGGTGCGGCTGAACTGGGCAGTAAGGGGATTTTTGTGTTCGGTTTTTGGGCAGTGCAGGGAGGTAGTTTGCATGCAGTTTGAAGTGATGATATGCGGCTATTTGGGTTCTTTATGCGTGCAGTTTGGAGTGATGATATACGGCTATTTTGGCTGTTTGTGGAGGAGGTTATGTGCCTGAAGTTTACCGGATGAAGGGTTATGTGGTGCTGATTTTGTTGACCGGTTAGGGGCTAGTGAGTGGAGGCTGGTGCGTTGATTGTGCTAGGTCAGAGAGCTGCTTACGTGAGTAGGTTTTAGGTGGCTAATGCATGAATGGTTTTGAGTGAGGTTAGCAGGTGCGTGGAAGAAGGGTTGGATGATTGGTGCGTGAATGGGCAAGGCTTATGGACGGCAAAGGGTGAAGGCCAAATGGGAGTGTATGCGTGCAATGAAGGGCATAATTTCTTGTGATTTACGTGAATGTGCTCTAATTGTTTCTTGTGAGAATATTGTGTCTATGAGCTCTAGGGTTTAGATGTGTGGTGAAGGGTTCTTTTTATAGGCAAATGGGGTGGGGTTTACCTTGTTTAAGAATGAGAAGACTTTGTGCATTAATGGGATATCTTTTTAAATTAGTATGGGATAAGGAAATCTTTTAATTAGGGAAGTGATTTGATTTATTTCGATTTATTCTTCTTTAGTTAATGATATGATTTGGTTTATTTAGGCAAGGGATCCATGGGATTTATTTAATTTATGAAGTGGATTTGGCTTGATTTATGCATGTGTTTAATGTGATTTTTGTTATTTAGGGAGGTGTTGGGCGTGACTTTGAGTCTTGTTTGGGCGTGACTTTGGTCCATTTGGTGGTCTTGGATGTTTGGTTTAGTGGGGTATGGGCTTTGTGTGTATCTTGTGAGGTTTTGAGCTAAGGGTGTGCTTTGAAACGGATGTCCAACAAGCGAACCTGAAGCTAATCCAACGAGTTAAATCCAACATGATGTCAATTCTTGACTTTTCCCTTCCGACGTCCGTTTCCCGCGGCTTCCACAATCTAAAGAGGTAGTGTCTCCATACGAGACTCATCATCGGGACTTATATGCAAAAATGCAGTGCCTACAGTCACCCCCACTTTGATGGGACTTGTGCAGTGTGTGACAATGACAATCCTATCAAAGTACGTGCAATGCATTTTTACTTACCTGTCTCGCCAGCTGCCACTTGACTCGCCTGTTGTGTTGAGTTGAGTTGATATTGTTACAGTGGGCCCTCGACCTTGGGACGCATCCCGGAATTGCAACTGATGTGTAGGCCCTCGACCCTGATTCACATCCTGAAAGTGATGATGTAGTGACCCCTCGACCCTAGGACGCATCCCAGAACTACAACTGATGATGCAGTGGGCCCTCGACCCTGGGACGCATCCCAGAACTGCAACCAACAACGGGGGCCCTCGACCCTAGGACGCATCCCAATACCGCTGAAAATGTGGGCCTCACCCTCGAACTGATGATGTAATGGGTCATCGACCCTAGGACACATCCCGAAACTACAACTGATGATGTAGTGGGCCATCGACCTTGGGACGCATCCCGGAACTACAACTGATGTGTGGGCCCTCGACCCTAGGACGCATTTCAGAACTATAACCGACAACGGGGGCGCCATGACCCTGGGACGCATCCCAATATCGCTGACAATGTGGGCATCACCCTCAAACTGATGATGTAGCGGGTCCTCGACCCTGGGACGCATCCCGAAACTACAACCGATGATGCAGTGGGCCCTCGACCCTAGGACGCATCCCGGAACTACAACTGATACGTAGGCCCTCGACCCTGAGCTGATACTGATATGGGCCTCGCCCCGAACTGATGCTGATGTGGGCCTCGCCCCCAAACTCACACTGATATGGGCATCGCCCCCATGCTGATACTGATATGGGCCTCACCCCCAAACTGATACTAATATGGGCCTCGCCCCCAAACTGATACTGATATGGGCCTCACCCCCATGCTGATACCGATAGGGGCCTCGCCCCAAACTGATAGTGATATGGGCCTCGCCCCAAACTGATACTGATATGGGCCTCGCCCCCGAAGTGCCATACCTGGCAAGACTAATACTGGTAATGATGTGGGCCTCGCCCCCAGAGTGCCATACCCGGAAAGACTGATACTAGTGATGTGATGATTCATTTCAACATATTGTACTGTCTCGTACAAGATAATCCTGATAGCTAAACATATTTTCGTCCTCAACGAATGCTTCATGTCAAAACCAGAGAACCTTCAAAGTACTTGATACACTCAACTCCGATCGTCTGAATAGGTGATCTGAACTAGACTCCTAGTGTGTGTGTGCCAAGGCTCTTTCACAGCTTATTCCTTAAGTAAGCCAACTCGATGATTTCGTCTCGGAGAATCGGATCGGTGGGTCTAACCAATCTGGATGTCTTAATCACATTCTGTGATTACTTCGTCATACTCAACATGATATGGTCTTCTTCTTTTTTCTTGTTTCTTTCTTTTCTTTCTTTTCATTCTTTTTCTTTTTCTATTTTCTTTCTTTTCTTTCTTTCTTTTTCTTTCTTGGACACACCTACCCTTTAAGGTAGCATTTCTCCTCATGGTGGTCCTAATACTCGCTCATGGGTAGCTTCATGCTTATCGGTTATAGGCGGTCCATTTTTTTTCTTTTCTTTTCATTGCAGAGACCTTTTATTTTGTTTCCAACCATATCATGTATCGTATCATAAGTATACCAGGGTGGACATCCAGGCAAACGGTCATTCACTGATCCATCATCTCTTCAACTAGTCATCTTGCCAACCACTCAGGCTTCTACTGTTGAGATCCCGTAATCAAGTGATAGTTGAGTCTAGTCGAGATCAACCACTCAGAATCCCGGATGAGAGCACATCTCGCACTTATCGTTTCTAAGGTTTCTCCCTACAGCAAACAATGTCATCACCGGACATATGCTAACCATCAAAGACTTCTCTCTCTTTTTTTTTTCACTCACTCCACTGGAATTCTTCCTTTCAACCGCTGATAATGTGGGTTTCGCTCCCTGGGATTCCTTTCCCGAAACTGATACCGGTGTGGGCCTCAACCCTGGGACTCATCCCCGGAACTAAAACTGATGCGGGCCTCAACCCTGGGATTCTTTCCCGAAACTGATACTGATACATTCCTGAAACTGATGTGGGCCTCAACCCCGTGATTCATTCCTGAAACTGATGACAATGTATTGTTGCTGCTTCTGGATGGCTTGCTTTTGCCGCTTTCTTCTTCGAAAACCTGTGAATACAAAACAAAACAAACACAAAAAGAATGCAAAGTATGTTACGTGTATGCATGCATGCATGAGTTTTCTATCCCGTTGGGTTAGGTCTTCTGCCAATTCTCTTGGTGACTGCTCAGTCTTCTCTTCCTCAGGCAAAGTACTGCTTCAATCTATCAACATTGATCGGCTCGGTGAACTCATTCCATTCCAAGTCTGACAGTCTCACTGCTTCATTTCCCATCACTTTCTGGACGATGTAGGGTCCTTCCCAGTTTGGTCTGAACTTTCCTCTCGGTCTGTTGTCGATGGCTTCGACTGCTTAAGCACCAAATCACCCTTCCTGATCTTGGTAGGACGCACCTTCTTATTGAATGCTCGAGCTAACCTCTTCTGGTATATCTGCATGTGATGCAAGGACTTCATTCTTTTCTCATCCAGCAGTGCTAGCTGTTCAAACCTCTGCGAGTCCCATTCTCGTTCAGGAAATTCTACTTCTGCTAATAGCCGCATGGACTGTATCTCAACTTCCACCGGCAGTACCGCTTCCATTCCGTAGACCAAATAGTAAGGTGTGGCTCATGTTGCCGTTCTCACCGAAGTTCTGTACCCCCACAAGGCATACGGTAGCTTATCAACCCAATCTCTATAATTCTCAGTCATCTTGGCTAAAATCGTCTTTACCGTCTTGTTGGCTGCCTCGACTGCCCCATTTTCCTGCGACCTGTAAGCTGAGGACTTCTGATGGCCTATTCCATACTTCTGCAGCATCGCCTTTGTCTCTCCCTGAAACTGGACTCCATTGTCCGTTACTACATGGTGCGGCATACCATACCGACAAATGAGATTCCGAGCTATGAACTTCGCCATTTGCTTCGCTGTAACATTACGGAATGATTCAGCTTCTACCCATTTTGAGAAATAGTCTACGGCCACTACTATGAAGCGATGTCCATTTGACGCGTTCGGTCAAATCTCTTCGATCATATCTATTCCTCATGCTGAGACAGGCCATGGCTCTGACAACCCATGCAACTCTGTATGTGGCAAATGATTCAAATTACCGTGTGCTTGACAATCATGATAGTGCCTTAGCAACTTCGCGCAGTCAGCTTCCATGGTTGACCAGTAGAAACCTTGCCTCACAATCTTGCGGGACAAATTCAACCCATTCATGTGCGGTCCACATACACCAGCATGTACTTCTTCCATTAACTTCTGAGCCTCTTCCTTTCTCAAACACTTCAGCTGAATACCATTTGCTTATCTCTCTATCCTTGCCGTAAGGTTTTTTGTTTCTCAGTTTCCTTTTCCCCGATATCCATGTTTGCTAAACCCTTATTGACAAACTTTTTTCTAACCCAACGGATATCTATGATGGCTTTTAATATACATGGGTTAACATGATGCATTAGATGCATGGAATGCGTGTGATGCATGGAATGTATAAGTCGGCCCATTATCATTTTAAAGTATTCAATCATACTATTGTGCGGTGCAAACTTGTCCCAGTTGAAAAGGCCCAACAGGTTTACACTTTACGATAACATGGCTAAACGACTCCAAACGATAAAAGGCCTAAACGCAAAATGGCCCATCAGCATTTTAGAAGCTTTTGGCTTGATTGCCATAAAGCATGGACTCGTCCCAGTTTAAATGGCCCAACAAGCCCATACCTCATGACAACAAGTCCAACTGAATCCAAATGACAATGGTCCTAAACGCAAACATAAAGGAATAGTCTCTACTGATCCTACAACTATAGCTCATACGCGGTTTTACAGGGGTATAGACAAAAGCTCCCGTCGACGAAGGATTGCCCACAACTAGGTCTCCCCACTCAATGGTCAGTGACCGGCGTAAACACACACGTATAACACAAGCGCACGTATAGTTCAAGTAGTATAAAAATATCGATCCCACGATGACTTAATTCCTACTGTTGTTATTAATTGTTGATACTATTTATTTACAGATATCTAATTATAGGGAGAAGGGAATTGATTGCTTGAAAGTATTTGATTTGTAGATTTGCTAAATAAATAAATAAATAAAAAGACAAAATAAAATACAAAGGAAAATAAAAGACTCAAAGATCTAGGGTTGTGAATCATTCTAATATCTTTAAAAAGATGAAGTGATTATTTTAAGTTTGTATAATAAATCAGTTTATATAACCTGGAACACGAATTTATGTGAAAGCATCTGTCGATGGTCAGACACAAATACCCAGTTTAATCCAATTGAACCATATGTTTATGTCAACCAAATTATCTGGATTCATTAAGTTTAAGTTCTAATTATGGCTACCCCCACCCAACAGGTATATGTATATCCTGTAAGGAAATCTATTAAAGGGTTATCTATCCTCAAAGAAGATCGTGGGCTATTAAGTCTAAGGTTGAAACCTAAAATCCCTATGTCTAGTTCATTTTAGATTTACCACATCAATCTTATTGGTGATCAGACAACAAGAAGCATTTAAGACTTAATAAGTAAACCTTTAAATTACTCAAATTATAAAATAAACTCTTATAAACCGGTGATATTAGATTTCATCACAACCTAGAAAACTAACTTAGTTATAACACATAGTTAAAGCTGATATAAACTTAAAAGACATAAAATGAAATTACTAAAAATTTGTTGACGGTGGATTTTGGTCTCAGGGTAATACGGGAATATCACTCCCGAGACAATCATTCTTCAATAGTGAATTTGTTTGGTTATGGGGGAAACCAAAAGTAAACTTAGCAGAAGGTAGATAATGCGCCAATCAAACAAGGAGATTTAACGTGGTTCGGCGGATTTTATCCGACCTACGTCCACGGGCACAAACAGGACTATACTTTTATTGCTGAAACTCGTATTTCTTGTGCTTTTTACAAGTTTTTGATTCTCCCCCATAACCAAACAAATTCACTATTGAAGGAGGATTGCCTCGGGAGTGATATTCCCGTATTGCCCTGAGACCAAAATCCACCGTCAACAGTTGGCGCCGTCTGTGGGGAATTCGAAACAAAAAGCAGTTCGCGAAAAAGACAATGGCAGAAAGCGGAAATCATCAATCTTCGGGGAGTCCAGCGACAGACTGGATGAAAAAGGTGGAAGAGAGCATGAAAACCATGATGGATCGGCTGGAGAGAATGGAAGGAACGAACAACGAGAGACCAGACGTCGGAACCAGTCGAAGAAAAAGGGAAAAAGCATAAAGGAAAAGGGTGATAGATACAAGTGAAGACGATGGACCCAGGAGGAGGGGCCCCTACGGGATAAAATCCGTAGTTGTAGAAAAAGATTCACAAACAGAGGACACATGGGAAGAAGAAGAAGGAAGACCATCACCAGATCCTTCCTATGATAGTTTCCACGACTCCAGAAGAGAAGACAGGGAATATAGCGAAGATGTACGGGAAATTCCAAGACAAGAGGAACGCCGCACACGGGGCATTAGACGCACAGAGGGGCACAGAAGACGACATGGCGGCACGACCAGTGAGATAAAGTCTTGGTTAAAAAGGAGATGACCAAGTGGGGGGTAGGCCTCAAGACCGATGCAAGTGATGCCCGGGACAGTGAGGAGGAATCTCCCCTCACGGAAGAAAAAAAATCGGCAAAATTCCCAAAGCGATTCAACATGCCGACCATGGCACCTTACAAAGGCCACTCTGACCCGAAATCGCACATCGAAAGCTTTGTCCTGTTGATGGAAGTCCAGGGAGTGGTAGGAGATGCCATCTGCAAAGTGTTCCCCCTAACTTTAGGTGGACCCGCCATCCTATGGTACAGAAGTCTGGCCCCGGGGAGCATCGGAAGCTTCACACAGCTCAAAAGGTCGTTCGTTCGACACTTCAAAGGGGCCTGCGTCCCCAAGAAGACGATTGGAGAGTTAAGGCTTATGAAACAAGGAGACGACGAGCCCCTAAAAATTTTCATCGAGAGGTACCACAACATGGTACTCGAGGTCGGAGGGTACGAGTCCAAAGAGGCCCTGGAAAGTTTAAAGGGAGCCCTAAGGGTCGGAAGACTGTGGACCCACCTAAGAATCCAAGACACACCAGATTATGCCACCGCTCTGGAGGTAGCGCGGAAGTTTGTCTTGTTAGAAAGCGAAGAAAAGATCTCCCGAAGGGGGACGGCCATTCGAGAAAGAACAACAAGAACAGAGGCCCCCCGACGACCGGACAGGGAATTCAAAAAATTCAATCCAAGACCCAAAGAATTCAAACCAATGCCTCGAAGGGATCAGGAAAAAGGGGTCGCGACCCAGGTGAATCATGTAGTCCGAGAAGAAGCATATATTCCCCTGAGCAAGCCACCAGGGCAAATCATCATGGAGATACAGGAAAAAGGCCTCTTGATAGAACCCGACCTCAGGAGATTCCCCCCGGATAAAAGGAACCAGAAGTCTTACTGCGTACATCATAATCTGAGGGGGCACACAACGGACGAATGCAAGGATCTGCGGGAACAGATGGAGGACCTAGCCCGAAATGGGTATCTAAATAGTTATATCAACCATGAGGCCATGGCCGCCAGACAGAGGGCACGAAGCCGGCAGGTGAACATCATCGCAGGAGGGAAAACACTGGCCGGAGACTCTAACCGGTCAAGAAAAAGCTATAGCCGAATACAGGGGACGGAAGTGCTGGAAACGGAAAGATCCCCAGTACCACGAGGAAGTCGGTCGGTACCCATAATGTTCACCGACGAGGATGCTCGAGGGGTGAGTTTCCCCCATGACGATGCGCTAATAATCAAAGCTACAATCAGCGGCACAGAGGTAGATAGAATCCTGGTAGATCCCGGAAGCGCGGTAGACATAATCTCCAAAGAAGCTTTAGAAAGCCTGGGAGTGGAGTACGTAACCCTAACTAATGACGGCACCCCCCTGTACGGTTTTGGAGGCTCAACGGTCATCCCGCTGGGGAGAATACAACTGGCAACAACCATCGGAACTCACCCCAGGACCCGGACAGTTATGGTAAACTTCACTGTGGTGGACTGCCTGAGCAGTTACCAAGTCATTATCGGCCGACCTTTTATGATGAAAACAAAGGCTGCGATGTCCTGCTATCACTTAAAACTAAAGTTCCCCACCCGGGAAGGGATTGGAATCGTGTGCGGGAGTCAGAAGATAGCCCGTAGTTGCTTTGCCACTCTCTCACGAGAGACCCTCTGCATTGAAGAAGGCACCAAGAAGAGGCAGAGGGGCGAGAACGAGAGGAAAGAACCAGGTCCCCGCCCGGAATAAAGTTGCCCGGCTAGGAACAGCTGAAGAGTTAGAAGAAATAAAACTGTTCGGACCGAAAAAAGGCATAAAGATAGGGGAAACCTGGACGAAACCCTAAGAAAGGGCCTGCTAGAATGTCTACGGGAATACCCCGACATCTTCGCGTGGGGACACAATGACATGCCCGGGATTGACCCAAAATTCATCAGTCACCGCTTAGCAGCAAACCCGTCACTAAAACCGGTCAAACAGACTTCAATCAAGAACGGTGCAGAGCGGTGGCATCCGAGGTGGAAAAACTGTTAAAAGCTGGCTTCATCAGAGAAGTAAAGTACCCCGAGTGGGTGTCAAACGTAGTATTGGTAAAGAAGTCCAATGGAAAATGGAGGATGTGTGTAGATTTCACCGACCTCAATAAGGCGTGTCCAAAAGATAGCTTTCCTCTACCAAATATAGATCAACTGGTAGACGCAACTGCCTGCCAAGGACTACTAAGCTTCATGGATGCCTTCTCAGGGTACAATCAGGTCAGGATGCATCCTGCAGACGAGGAGAAAACCACTTTTATCACCGATCAAGGACTGTACTGCTACAAAGTAATGCCTTTCGGACTGAAGAACGCAGGGGAAACTTTTCAAAGGTTAGTAAACAAAATTTTCAAACCACTCATCGGCACTTCAATGTTGGTATATGTGGACGACATGATAACAATGTCCAGAGAACCAAGAGATCACGTAACTGACCTAAAGAAAACCTTCGAGTTGCTGAGAAAACACAATTTAAGACTCAATCCAGAGAAGTGTGCATTCGGAGTGGCCTCAGGAAAATTTCTAGGCTACATGGTGAGCTCCCGAGGCATAGAAGCCAACCCCCAGAAGATACAAGCCGTGCTAGATTTAACATCCCCCAGAACAATTAAAGAGGTGCAAGGTCTAACAGGCAGGGTCGCCGCGCTCAACCGATTCATCTCTCGGGCGACCGACAAATGCCACCCCTTCTTCAAAGTCATCAAGAAGGCCCAAAAGGGGATCGACTGGACACCGGAATGTGAGGAGGCCTTCCAGCAGCTAAAACAATATCTAGCACAGCCCCCACTCCTGGCTAAACCTCTCTCATAGGAGAGACATTATACTTGTACTTGGCTGTTTCAAAACACGCAGTGAGTTCGGTATTGGTGCAAGAGGCCGACCAGATCCAGAGACCGGTATACTATGTCAGCAAAGCTCTATTGGATGCAGAGACCCGATATCCCGTGCATGAACTAGTCGCCCTATCCTTGATCACTGCAGCACGGAAATTACGACCCTACTTCCAGGCCCACCCTATCGGAGTTTACACCAATTACCCCCTGCGGCAGATCTTGCAAAAACCAGAAACCTCGGGAAGGTTAATGAAATGGTCGGTGGAGCTAAGCGAGCACGACATTTCCTACCTCCCAAGGATAGCAATAAAAGGGCAGGCCTTGGCAGATTTTGTTGCGGAACTCGCGGAACCCCAAATATTGACCACGGAGGAAAGCAAATGGGAAATGTCAGTGGATGGGTCTGCTAGCTCACAGGGCAATGGGGCAGGAATCGCGCTGAAAACAGTGAAGGAGAAGAAGTGTTGCTTGCCTTGAAATTTGCTTTCAAAGCCACAAACAATGAAGCCGAATACGAAGCAATTTTGGCCGGATTAAGGCTATGCACAGTAGTGGGAGTCCACAACGTGGTAGTAAGGAGTGACTCTCAGCTAGCCATTCAACAACTAAAGGGAGAATTTCAGGCCAGGGAGCCGACTATGATAGCTTACTTAGCCGAAGTAAAAAAGTTGATGGAGAAAGTGGGGAACGTACGCTTCGAACAAATCGGACGAGAAGACAACTGTGAAGCAGACTCCCTGGCCCGGCTCGCATCCTCAATGAAGACCGAGGACCCCAGAATAATCCCTCTCATATGCCTCCGAGAAAGAAGCATAGGGGAGCTGAAGGTAGATATAGTAGAAGAGGGAGGCAAAAACTCATGGATGCAACCGATTAGGAGATACCTGGAAACAGGGGAAACCCCTAAAGACAAAAAGGAGGCCAAGAAACTAAAATTCAAGAGCACCAAGTTCTCCCTGATCGAAGGGGTGCTCTACCGGAGAGGCTATACCGTACCCCTCCTGAGATGTTTAACAGAAGAGGAAGCAGATTATGTGCTCAGGGAAATTCACACGGGCATCTGTGGAAGTCACGCCGGAGGAAGATCAATCGCCTTTAAAGCCTTAAGACAAGGATTTTACTGGCCGACCATGCATCAGGACGGTGTGAGGGTAGCTCAGAAATGCGGAGGTTGTCAGAAAAATGCCAACATCCACCATCAACCGGCAGAACAATTAACCACCCTGTCCAGCCCCTGGCCATTCGCACAGTGGGGGCTAGATATCATAGGGCCAATGCCAAAAGGGCGAGGGCAGGCGAAGTATGCAATCGTGGCCATAGACTATTTCACAAAATGGGCAGAAGCCGAACCGCTATCCACCATCACGGAGAAGAAGGCCACAGAGTTTGTAAAGAAGAACATTATCTGCAGGTTCGGAATCCCCCGGGCGATCATCACCGACAACGGGAAACAATTCGATAGCAAAGGATTCAGGAAGCTCTGCGAAGACCTCCAGATCGCTTTGAAATTCGCCTCGCCAGCCCATCCCAAGTCAAACGGACAGGTTGAGGCAACAAACAAGACCATCAAGGCAAACCTTAAAGCTCGGCTCGGATCATGCAAAGGCTTATGGGTCGAAGAATTACCAGAAGTGCTATGGGCACATCGGACGACCTACAAAGATTCCACAGGGGAAACACCATTTTCCCTATCATACGGATGTGAGGCCGTCATTCCAGCAGAAATCGGGGTAGCAACTCACAGGGTCCGCCACTTTGGGAATGAGCAGAATGAAGAACTTATCAAAAACCACCTCGACCTGGTCGAGGAAAAGAGAGAGAAATCAGCTATGAAAGCGGCAGTCTACCAACAAAGAATGGCCCGCTTCTACAACAAAAGAGTTCGAACCCGCTCCTTCCTCCCGGGCGACTTAGTATTGAGAAAGGTCACCTAAACACACGATGACCAGAGGAGGGCTCGTTAGGTGCCAAGTGGGAAGGGCCCTACAGAATCACAGAGGTGATAAGGCCAGGGGCTTACATCCTAGAACAGCTGGACGGCACAAGATTGAAAAAACCATGGAACGCCGAGATGTTGAGAAAATACTTTCAGTAAATTCTCCCTTCCTTCTTTTCTTTTGCAGCAACCCGACAAGGGACGGAAACTCAATATAAAGCCTCTCTCAAAATGACCCGCAGAGAGTTGTAAGAAGGGCAGTATGTCCCCGAATATAAATAAAACTTTCTTTTCCAAAATTTTCACCCACTCTTCTAAAAAATAAAAATTTTGTGAACCATATTCAAAACCCCGGGGACATACTCAATACAACGGTCCAGGGTCAAAAGCACAAAACCCGCAACTACCCGACCACGGCTACCACCATAAAGAGCACAAGTCACACCAGAATCAGTCGACTCCATACAAGCATTAAACAGCAGGGACGAAAGTGAATCAGAGTATAGATCCGTGAGAAGCATAGCACGGGGAGGGATGATACCCCCGTGGCGATTGCTTGCTCCAAGTGTTACCGAACATAAGGAGGAATATGCCCTTAATGTTTCGAACACCTCGGGGCTGGATCTTGTTCCGCCGAGGTCACTTGACTATTCGGCTCGGGGTCGGGTTACGTCCCACCGAGTCATGCTCATTGGTCTGGGGACGGGACATTCCCCCAGAACCAAGTGTCTCTCTTAGCTCGGGGTCCTCGGAATATTCAGGGACATACTCGATGCATAGGATCCGTGAGAAGCATAGCACGGGGAGGGATGATACCCCCGTGGCGATTGCTTACTCCAGTGTTACCGAACATAAGGAGGAATATGCCCTTAATGTGTCGAGCACTCTTTGATCCTCACTTACCCGATGTAATGGATCCGTGGGAAAGCATAGCACGGGGGATGATGATGCCCCCGTGACGATTGCTAGCTCCAGTGATGCCGGACCTAAGGAGGAATGTGCCCTTAGTATCCCGGACACTCTTTGATCCATTCATCATTTGGATCCAAGAGAGGCGCAGCACGGGGATGCGTTGTGCCCCTGTAGCGTGTGCCTGCTCCAGCGTGGTAAGGAGGAGCCCTCGTACAATACACAGGCTCCACAGTGACCCGACGTATAGAGGATGTGCCCTTACCATTTAAACGCTCTCTGATCCAAATCCTGGTTCGCCGGGACACTGAATTGAAAGGTTCAGAATTATGTTTTGGAGACCTCGGACAGGACGCTGTTCTAAGGTATCCGTGCTATTGTTTACACTTTTTTGGTTTTATTTTCCAAAATTTTGTTTTTTGTTTTTTCATCGGTCTGAAAAGGGGACGCCCAAGACAGATTCGATAGGGCTTCAAAGGTTGATTCCCTTCCCTTCGGAGCAAGTCCCAATGATTGTTCGGCTCGGGCCTGGACTCGTTCCGCCGAGGCCACTTTATTAATCAGCTCGGGGCTGGATTCGTTCCGCCGAGACCGCTTGGATATTTAGGCTCGGGGCTGGATTACGTTCCGCCGAGGCCATTCAGTTATTCGGCTCGGGGCTGGATTTCGTTCCGCCGAGGCCACTTGGTTATACAGCTCGGGGTCGGGCCACATCCCACCGAATCTATCTTTTGGACTGGGGACGAAACATTCCCCAGGGCCAAGTGTTCCATACAGCTCGGGGTCGGGTTACGTCCCACCGATTGCATCTCATCATCCGTGTCCTTCACAATTCAGAGTCCATCCTCAACCACTGAATAATTTGGGTCTCGGTTCGTATTATCCCCTCTCGAACAAGCCTTAAATAATCATTTGAAGAAGAACACCCAGAACAAGGAACAGAAGAGAAAAGCAGAAAACATATATATATATATATATATATATATATATATATATATTCGAATAAAATATGAAGTGTTATTACAAAAAAAAAAAAAACAAGTGTACACAGGGCCCCGTCCGGGTTACCCCTTTTTAATCAGCCCGCACAGGGGCAGGAAGTTCTTCCTCGGCTGGCTCAGACGACAGGTGGATCGGTTCGGTCTCAAGAGGGGGAACAGCAGCTTCAGCCTCGGCAACATGGGAGACCCCTACTTCAAGGATAGGAGGTGGAATCTCAGGATAGTCCTCGCCAGGAGCAGGAACCTCAGGTCGGTCTTCTTGGGAAACCTGCGGGACCGGAGCAACAGAAATCGGGTCGGGATCCATCACTTCCTCGGAAGAAGGGGGAGCCACTTCTGAAACTCCTCCTCAGATATTTCCCCTTTACAGAAACGGATGGCTGCATGGATCGACCCCATATCCAGGTCAGGCAGCACCATTGGTATAATTTCAGCACAATCACCGACCCCTTCAAGACGAATGGAGTCCCTCTCGGCCTCCCACTCAAGTTCCTATCCCTGAGCTCGGCACGGGCCCGTCCCAGTTCCTCCTCCTTGGCCCGCAGCTTATACTCCACCACCTACTTTCCACCTTAAGGAGCCCGATCTCAGCCCGGGCATCCACCAAACTTGCTCTAGCTTCTTCAGCGTTCTTGCGCTCTAGAGTAGCAGCAGCCTTAAGAGCTTTGTTTGTTTTGACAGCATCAACCGCAGCCAGCTCATGATCCCTATTCCTCTCTTCGGCACTAGCCAACTTGGCCTCCACTTCAGAAAGACGATTCTGAAGCCTCTGGGCTTGGCCGCCTTCGGACAAAAGGCTTATAAATAGGTCCTTATTCTTGGCCGCCAAATAATTTGCCTGCCGAGAAGAAAAAAGAAGTTAGAAAAATAAAAACAAAGTCTGAAAGACACCACGGATATAGAAGAGAAGTAAAAGAAGTGACCTGGGCCAGCTGGGAGCACAACTTTGCAACTACCTCCTCGGGGTGAAGGTCCTCAAACCTCGGAATCTTCTCAGGAGGTACGGCCCCGGCCAGCTCATTGAAAGCCGGTACCAAATGGGAAGTAGCCTCCCTAATATTCTTCCCAAGGTCATCAACTCCAAGAACCACAGCACCCTTCAGTTTCTTGGAAGGACCCTCCTGCCGAACTGGAGCTTCTCTGCTCGGAGCCTCCTCCTCCTCCAATTCCCGCCTCAATTGAGTATCCACAGCTCCAAACCGACGCTTCCTCCTCCTGGAAGGTCTTGGAGGGCTATCAGGACGGGTAACACCCATTGGGGACACCCGGGGAGATGAAGATAGACCTTGAGAGCTCGGCCGTTCTACCCCCGCGGTCACCTTTCTATCCTCAGAAGATTCAGGTCGTTTCCGAGAAGTACCAGCTCCACCTGGGCTAGTTTTCTTCGCGGCACCGGTCAACCGATCGAGGTACTTTGGTCTCTTCGACATACCTGCAAAAAGCAAAGACAAAAAGAAAGGTTCAGGACCTAAGCATACAAAAAAAAAAGAGACAACATCAAACATGATAAAAAAACAAGGGAGTTGGCTAGAAGATCAACATGCATCTACCTATCCGACCCGAGACCTTAGGAGGAACGGTCCGAACAAGTCCCGATTCAAAAAATGCCGCATCGTTTACCAACTCCCTCCAATGAGCGGCATACCGCCGAGCCCAGAATACCCGCTTCCGGACCTGGTGGGAGACCTTGGGAGCATCCCTCCAACAGGCTAGGAGGAATAGAAAAAAGGGGTAAGAATCCAAACATAAAAAAAAATAAGGGCAGAAAAGCTAAAGGTTAACCTCCTAACCTCCCGCTCTAAAGATGTCCGGAACCAAGATCTCCTCTCCATCCGATCTCAGGGTCCGTCCCCAATCTCCAGTGGACCAGAACCAAAGATCTTTGAAATTCTTATTGGAGTCAGGGAGTTTTTGGACGACGTTTGACGAACTGTCGTAAGCAGAAAGGTAGTACCAACCGTGGTGAGTCTTTGGGTTGGCCTTCAACCGATATAACCTCTTCACTTCTTCAAAAGAAGGTTCGCCAAGCCCCGCCCGATGCCAAGCTACATACAACCCGGCCAAAATCCTCCAACTGTTTAGACTTAGTTGACAGGGGGCGATCTCCATCTCGGCCAGCATCCAGGCAAAGTAGGGTTGAATTGGCAACCGGAGCCCGCATTCGAAGAAAGCTGGAAGAAGGGCCACGGAACCCTCGTCAGGCTGACTGGCACGATCACATGGAGAGGGACCTCAAGAGCAATGTCTATCGGGATGTCATATCGTTGCCGAAGCAGTGCTAGATCATCCTCGGTTATCTTAGAGGGCCGAACCATGTCCAGAGCCGAGCTGTCAAAGTCACCGGGCTCCGGATCCTTCCGAGGAACCCTCTGATGGTAAGAATCTTGTTCGATCTCAGAAGGGGTGGGGGTAGTATCAAGGTCTTCCACGCTGGGTGCTCCCGAGCCAGAGGAAAGCTCTTCAGCAATAGGGGCCAAGGGTTTAGCAGGGTTTTCAGGCGGAGAACTGTCATTAGACGTCCGGAAAATAAAAGGGCAAGGTCAGTCTACAACCATATTCTTGAAAACGACCAAGGGATTCACAAGCTATCCTAAGTTTCCAGAAAAAAACTAAATCTATGAAGTTCTAAGTGTCCTAAGCAAAACACTCAATAAAATCTCTCCCTAGCAAGTATCAAAACAAATGAAGGAGAAACAGCAAGGCACAAGCAAGAAAAGAGGAAGAGGAAGAAGGTCGTTCGGGAAACTTACTTGATCTATGCTCGGAAAAGCGGCGAAAACGTTGAAGAACTTTGAGTAAAAACAAATCAGAGCTTCGTAGCCGAAGGGAAGAAGAGTTTTTTGAAGATTGATAGGATTTTTGCCAAGAATACGGTTCACCTTCTCATTACAACGTCGGAATAATTCCAACCGTCGGATCGTGATAAAGTCCCGGATGGACGCCAAGTGTCAACTGCAAAAGAGGTCTACCAAAATCAAATAAACGGTTGAGATCAGCGCACTGTTAAGACGCCTCTGCACGGTCGATTTTCTCCTCCTGCTTTTGGCGGGAACCCGACGGATGTTTGACAAGTGTCAGGCTCAGAAAAAACCCTAAAGGTGATTTGATGGGCATTTAAACAGACATGACGGTTGCGCGTCTCAAGAAAAGATGCTTGAAAAGAGGCAACGGAGAATTTTGATCTGACTCCGGACTGACCACCAAGCAAAGTAATCAACACACCATCTTTATATAGTTTCCGGCACCAACTCGTATACTCGTTGGAACCGAGAACTAGGGGACAGATGTTGATGGTGTTTTCAGGCCCTATGGTATTTAAAGCAGCACGACAAGGGTAAAAAGGTAATTCCCTTCTAGGGCGAGATCATTAATACCGACCCGACCCATAAAAAGCCAGCAGCAATGGCCCAAACACTTTGCAATAAGAGGCCGAGCACATTATGGTTACAGACCGACCACAACAGGTAGAGACCGAGCTCTTTATGATCGGCAGGCGGGCACTTTGGTGCGAATAACCGAGCATTATCAGATCAACAGCAGTATTCTCAATTCAAAGGACTATAATGACCGACCCCATGAAGACCGACCAGATGGCGATACATGCTCCGGAAGATGACACCATATTCTTACGGATAAGAAGACAGTCCTACCTTCATAAGGGATACTGATGAAAGACAGTGTTCTAGAAGAATAAAGGAAATAGAGATAGATTTGATAAAGGTTTCCTTGTGGGAACAAAAGATTATTTCAAATAGGAATCCACATACTAGAAGGAGTCTGATTTCTTCACTATTATAAATAGAAGGGTAGATTATGTGTAAGGGAGAGAATCAAAAACTTGTAAAAAGTACAAGAAATACGAGTTTCAGCAATAAAAGTATAGTCCTGTTTGTGCCCGTGGACGTAGGTCGGATAAAATCCGCCGAACCACGTTAAATCTCCTTGTTTGATTGGCGCATTATCTACCTTCTACTAAGTTTGCTTTTGGTTTCCTCCATAACCAAACAAATTCACTATTGAAGGAGGATTGTCTCGGGAGTGATATTCTCGTATTGCCCTGAGACCAAAATCCACTGTCAACAAAAGTAATAAAAAGAAATGCTAAGGTAAAAAGAATTAACTTCTACTATTCACTATTTAGATATCTCCCATAAAATAATATATATAATCTTGTGATATTTTAAATCAACCGTCCGGAATGGCGGTATCCTGATTAAGTCAAATTCAAATATACCAGCCATAAGGCGGAACAGAAATATAAACTTAAACCAACCGTCCAGTATGGCGGTATCCTCATTAAGTCAGGTTTAACCAATTTAAATTGAATAACCAACCGTCCGGAATGGTGGTATCCTTATTAATTCAGGTTTTAAATAGTTTATATATTATATTTTAAGGGAGATTAATCTAAATAGCAAAAGTAAAAGAATTACCTTTTTACCTCAGCATGGAGAAGTTAGCTCCTCATGGATGAATGAAAACTACTATTTAAAGAAGAGAATTACTACTACAAACGTAAATAAAACTGAATAAAAGAAACTAAAGAAGAGAACTCTCAATTTATTTATAAGGATTTCAGAGGATGAGGTACATTGAAACTAAGAAATTCAAAATCTATTTATAGGCAAAAAAAATCCAATTTTTTATTATTATTTTTCTGATTTTTTTTTTATTATTTTTTTTTTGGATCGCTGAATTTTCGACACGTGGCATGGTGGCTAAAAAAAGCGGCTCGTTGAATTTTTGACACGTGGCATGCGGTGCACGTTAGCAGATTGCTTGTGATGATGACACGTGGCATGGTGCACGTTAGCTAAGTCAAACTTGGCAACTTTGACTTGTTGACCTGGCGCATATTAGCAGTCTCTGGTGCACGTTAGAGGTCGGGACGCCCAAAATTACCAAAATACCCTTTGTGTCGGGACGCCCAAAATTACCAAAATACCTTTTTTTGCCAAATTTCACAGTTTTGCTCCAAATCACCTCCAAAATGTCCTGAAACTTTATTTATCTACAAAATAACACAAAACACATCAAAATATCCACAAAACTCAAGAAACTATACAAAATATTAAGTTAAATGAGTGGGAAATAGTGATAGTTTTACCACTCATCACACCCCCAGACCTAATATTTTGCTAGTCCTCGAGCAAAATAAAATAACATAATAAAAATTTAACTAAGCCACTTTCGTAGGGATCACGATTGCATTTAGCATATGCAATAAGCCTTTAAACCCCTAGGTCTCCCTAGGGGACGAGTTTAGTCTCGTGAGGGTTTACAGCAATGATACCCAAAAACATTTTACAAAATTCGTAGGGATCACGATTGCATTAGCATATGCAATAAGCCTTTAAACCCCTAGGTCTCCCTAGTGGACGAGTTATAGTCTCGTGAGGGTTTACAGCAATGATACCCAAAAACATTTTACAAAAGTAAAATGGTAGTGAAACTAATGCACACAAAAGCAAAAAGACAAGAGAAAATAGAATAAAGAAGTTAGTGACTAATTAGGTGAAACTTCTACTCCAAGTTTACTAGTTGTTTTGTTTCATTCTAAATTACTGAATAAGTATATTCTCCGATTATTTTTACCATTCTCCATATACACAGCCAACAAAATATTAAACAACTCATTTTTGCCCACAACAGTCATAAGTGCAGTTGATAAGAGAGTAATATTTTTGTCCTAAAGTTTTATCAGAATTCACACCTTTTTGTAGCAATGGAATAAATTTTCTGATTTTTCTGATTTTTTCTTTGATTTTTTTCTTTTCTCTATTTTATTTATATACAATATCTTTCATCTTTGTAGCGAGCTTTAGGTCGGTGACTCCCGAACCAGATGGCTTTAGGGCACCAGGTGTTAAGACACCCCTACGGACTTAATTACTCAGACTTCAGATATATATATATATATATATATATAATATATATATATATATTCATCATTTTTTATCCATGTAGCGAGCTTTGGGCCAATGATTCCCAAACCAGTTGGTTTTAGGGCACTAGGTGTTAAAACACATTTACAGACTTAATAACTCGGATCTCAGATGTAAATTTTTTTTTTATTTTTATTCCATCACTTTTTGAGATGCTTCTCCAATTAAACTGTAGTACTGAATATTACAATCTTTTCAATTTTATCTCATGTTTGTATGTTACTATGTAAGTTTATAATACTTGCCAAATAAGTATATGAAGATCCTTTTTAGTCAGTTTTATGGAGAATTTACAAATTAAATAATTCAAAAAGAATTAAACAAAAATTAACTTGTTTCGAAAAAATGGGTTTGAAATAGTATTAGGAGTGAGAATTCCTTACACAGCTATCTCTTACCAATTTCACCTTTTTAGTCAACATAAAAACCATAAACATAAAGAAATAACTTGTACTGGTCATGGTGTGTGACTAACTGTCGAATGGACTTCCCATTGTAGATTCCCCAGAGGGAGGGTGGAGCGAGGCTCACTTAAGTACCCAAGCCTCTTAGGCTCTTATTGCTTGGTGACAGGAATAAAAACCGAGTCCTCCAAACTAGTCTATCACAACAAGCTACTGGTGAATGATTATCTAGGTGCCTTCACAGCTTTTCCTTATAGAGAGGTAGTGAGTGAAGGAAGACACCAAACCATCACCTACCTTTAAATTTTTTTTTTTTTCGAAAAATTTTGGACTAAAAATAAAAATACAATAAAAACAAGATATTATTAACTATTCCTCACCCCCAAACCTAAATGAGACAATGTTCCCAATGTCTTAAATAGTAAAAGAAGAGTTTAGAAGATCATAACTGGTTAGCAGAAATGTACAAAAATTATCGATTAAGATCTATGTCTAATTTACGCTTCTTTCCACGATCGCTATCTGACCAGTTCAACTTGGAAAGAATGGGGTCGATTTTTGGTTAAAAGGCTAAAAGTTGGTCAATTAATTCCTCGGCTTTTCTCGCAATTAAAAATATGTCCTTTGTTGGTTTCGAGATGAGCCCAAGTCTGTTAGCATCTGCAAGAAATACGAAAAGAAAATCAAAAAATCCATCCACATTAAGTAATCCAATGGGTTTCTGGTGGATGTTCAAATTTTCCCAAGATGCTACTGTGAATATTTCCTCCAACATGCCTAGCCCGCCAGGTAAAGCAATGAAGGCGTTAGCATGATTGACCATTTCAATGAGTTGTTCAGACATGTCTGGGACAATGCATTCCTCTCCATTTGAATCTCTGAAGAGGCCTGTCTCTGCTAATGGTTTTGGAATGATCCCCAAAACATGGCTTCCACCTTCTTGTACGGCTTTTGAAACACATCCCATTAATCCAAGATTGCCACCGCCATATACTAAGTGCATGTTCCGTTCAGCAATAACTTTACCCAACTCTTTTGCGGCCTCCATATATTCTGGCTTGTTCCCAGAATTTGATCCACAAAACACACAGATATGAGTAACTCGTCTCTTGGAAGTTGTTTCCATTTTATCTCTCTGTATTTTAATCTCGATGTATAGAAGAGAAGTCTGACGAGCTGAATTTATAGAACCTGAAAAAGGTGAGTAATAGTAGCACTAGTATCTACCAAATGACAATTATTAGATGAACGTTAAAATAAATCGTGAAAAGTCAAAAAGTATAGATCTTGTCGGCGAAAATAAAGGAAATTACAACCGAAAAGAAAATCAAAGCAATAATTAAGGCAACGGAATTGTGTACGCAATACGCCATTCGCTTAGTATAAATTCATTAGGATGCATCTCAAGAATTCATTCCTTACTCATCCATCGCTAATGAATTATCTTTTATCTTTGCCAAACACCATTCCTTCTGTCTTATGCTTTGGTTGAGCTTTTCCTACAAAAAATAACACACAAACCTCTACAACATGTATACACAAAAATATAGAAATTATAATAAATTGCATGGGTTGCCTCCCTGCTAGCGCTAAATTTGTCATCTTCAGCCAGACGTGACTGAAATCCATCTGTCAAGGCGATTTCAGCGTCGTTTTGGATGTCCTATTAAAGACATTCCCATGTGCGTTGATTTTTAATGGTCTCTTCCAAAGGTAAAGGGGCAAAAAAAAAAATTTGACCCATTTAGTGCTTGTGCCACCTTTTTAATCTTTGTTGCTCCAGTGATTCCTGAAAGGAAAGAAAGAATATCATGAGGTCTTGTATGGTGCTTGACTTGGAATGGGATTTCCATTCTGTCAAGCTTCTGAGTAATATCACTAAATTATACTCCCCAAAACAGTGATGTTTCGCCTGAATTCACTGTATCTTTAATTTGTCTGACAATTGCTCCTCTATTTGCTCTGCTTCTTGCTCCACCTTTTCTTCACAATGAATTTTAGGATCTCAGTATTCAGTTCTTCATCTGTCATCTGTGAAATGCATGCTCCTGAAATATCAATGTGAGAATGTAAAGAAATATCAGATTTAGGTCTTCATCCTCTGATCTGAGTGAGCTGATTAGCTTAGGTAGATCGTCTTCAAACATTAGTGCAAAGCATTCTCCAAGATCTGCATTCTGAGGATGGAAAGTTTCATCCTTCCTTGTTGGTGCAGTTAGTACAAGAAACTCAGCTTCTTCATCCTCGTCAGAGTCAGAATAATAAAAATCAAATTGAGACTTTGTTGGTGCAGGTTCCTGAACTGATACCTCTGATTCTTGATATTGCTCAGCCTCATCCTCTGTTATGATGTCATGATAAATCTCATGATATTTGAAGGCTTCTTCAGTATTATTTGAATTTGCTCCGTGAGATATATGATTCAGGTTGTCTGTTAGTTGTCTAACTTGATCTGTCATCCTCTGTGTAGACGCTGCTTGACTCTGAATTTGTACATCAAATTGAGCTTCTTGTTTCTTCAGCCAATCTTTTAGCATGTCATTGAACTGATCTTCCTCTGATGGATCTGGTTCTTGATGAAGATCGTAGATAGATGGTGGATAAGATGGAAAATGTGATGATTCTACGTACCTTGAACGATTCCAATAATTCTGCCACTCTGAAAGGTATATACATTGATCGCTCGGGTGGCTACCATCACATATTACACATCTCCCCATTTCATTCTGATGAGCAAATGTAGTGTGGCTTGGTTCTGACTTCCAGTGATAATTGTTGGGCTGAACAACAGGCCTCAGAAAACTAGACTGTTGCTCCCGGATTTGGGGTGTATCTTTTTCTAGTAAAGCTCGTAATGTTTCAAAATGTTCCATTTTTTTAAATCACCTGAAAAGAAAAGAACGAAATAAAAAGTACAGATAATAATAAAGAAAATTAGATATAAGTCAATTAGATAGCTTCAAAATTAATAACTCAAGAAAAATAAATCCCCGCAACGGCGCCAAAAACTTGACCGGCGTAAACACACACGTATAACGCAAGCGCACGTATCGTTCAAGTACTATAAAAATATTGATCCCACGAGGACTTAATTCCTACTGTTGTTATTAATTGTTGATACTATTTATTTACAGATATCTAATTATAGGTTGAATGGAATTGATTGCTTGAAATGATTTGATTTGTAGATTTTCTAAATAAATTAATAAATAAAAAGACAAAAGAAAATACAATTGAATCATATGTCTATGTCAACCAAATTATCTGGATTCATTAAGTTAAGTTCTAATTATGGCTACCCCCGCCCAACAGGTATATGTCTATCCTGTAAGGAAATCTATTAAAGGGTTATCTATCCTCAAAGAAGATCGTGGGCTATTAAGTCTAAGGTTGAAACCAAAAATTCATATGTCTAGTTCATTTTAGATTTACCAAATCAATCTTATTGGTGATCAGACAACAAGAAGCATTTAAGACTTAATAAGTAAACCTTTAAATTACTCAAATTATAAAATAACCTCTTATAAACCGGTGATATTAGATTTCATCACAACCTAAAAAACTAACTTAGTTATAACACATAGTTAAAGCTGATATAAACTTAAAAGACATAAAATGAAATTACTGAAAAGTAATAAAAAGAAATGCTAAGGTAAAAGGAATTAACTTCTACTATTCACTATTTAGATATCTCCCATAAAATAATATATATAATCTTGTCATATTTTAAATCAACCGTCCGGAATGGCGGTATCCTGATTAAGTCAAATTCAAATATACCATCCATAAGGCGGGACAGAAATATAAACTTAAACCAACCGTCCAGTATGGCGGTATACTCATTAAGTCAGGTTTAACCAATTTAAATTGAATAACCAACCGTCCGGAATGGCGGTATACTTTATTAATTCAGGTTTTAAATAGTTTATATATTATATTTTAAGGGAGATTAATCTAAATAGCAAAAGTAAAAGAATTACTTTTTTACCTCAGCATGGAGAAGTTAGCTCCTCATGGATGAATGAAAACTACTATTTATAGAAGAGAATTACTACTACAAACGTAAATAAAACTGAATAAAAGAAACTAAAGAAGAGAACTCTCAATTTATTTATAAGGATTTCAGAGAATGAGGTACATTGAAATTATGAAATTCAAAATCTATTTATAGGAAAAAAAAATCCAATTTTTTATTATTATTTTTCTGATTTTTTATTATTTTTTTATTATTTTTTTTGGATCGCTGAATTTTCGACACGTGGCATGGTGGCTAAAAAAAACGGCTCGTTGAATTTTTGACACGTGACATGCGGTGCACGTTAGCAGATTGCTTGTGATGATGACACGTGGCATGGTGCACGTTAGCAAAGTCAAACTTGGCAACTTTGACTTGTTGACCTGGCGCATATTAGCAGTCTCCGGTGCACGTTAGAGGTCGGGACGCCCAAAATTACCAAAATACCCTTTGTGTCGGGACGCCCAAATTTACCAAAATACCCATTTTGCCAAATTTCACAGTTTTGCTCCAAATCACCTCCAGAATGTCCTGAAACTTTATTTATCTACAAAATAACACAAAACACATCAAAAAATTCACAAAACTCAAGAAACTATACAAAATATTAAGTTAAATGAGTGGAAAATAGTGATAGTTTTACCACTCATCACACCCCCAAACCTAACATTTTGCTAGTCCTCGAGCAAAATAAAATAACATAATAAAAAATTTAACTAAGCCACTTTCGTAGGGATCACGATTGCATTTAGCATATGCAATAAGCCTTTAAACCCCTAGGTGTTCCTAGTGGACGAGTTATAGTCTCGTGAGGGTTTACAGCAATGATACCCACAAACATTTTACAAAAGTAAAATGGTAGTGAAACTAATGCACACAAAAGCAAAAAGACAAGAGAAAATAGAATAAAGAAGTTAGTGACTAATTAGGTGAAACTTCTACTCCAAGTTTACTAGTTGTTTTGTTTCATTCTAAATTACTGAATAAGTAAATTCTCCGATTATTTTTACCATTCTCCATATACACAGCCAACAAAATATTAAACAACTCATTTTTTCCCACAACAGTCATAAGTGCAGTTGATAAGAGAGTAATATTTTTGTCATAAAGTTTTATCAGAATTCACACATTTTTGTAGTAATGGAATAAATTTTCTGATTTTTCTGATTTTTTCTTTGATTTTTTTCTTTTCTCTATTTTATTTATATACAATATCTTTCATCTATGTAGCGAGCTTTAGGTCGGTGACTCCCGAACCAGATGGCTTTAGGGCACCAGGTGTTAAGACACCTCTACGGATTTAATTACTCATACTTCAGATATATATATATATATATTCATCATTTTTTATCCATGTAGCGAGCTTTGGGCCAATGACTCCCAAACCAGTTGGTTTTAGGGCACTAGGTGTTAAAACACCTTTACAGACTTAATAACTCGGATCTCAGATGTAATTTTTTTTTTTTTATTCCATCACTTTTTGAGATGCTTCTCCAATTAAACTGTAGTACTGAATATTACAATCTTTTCAATTTTATCTCATGTCCGTATGTTATTATGTAAGTTGAAAATACTTGCCAACTAAGTATATGAAGATCATTTTTAGTCAGTTTTATGGAGAATTTACAAATTAAATAATTCAAAAGGAATTAAACAAAAATTAACTTGTTTCGAAAAAATGGGTTTGAAATACGTATCAGGAGTGAGAATTCCTTACACAGCTATCTCTTACCAATTTCACCTTTTTAGTCAACATAAAAACCAAAAACATAAAGAAATAACTTCTACTGGTCATGGTGTGTGACTAACTGTCGAATGGACTTCCCGTTGTAGATTCCCCAGAGGAAGGGTGGAGCGAGGCTCACTTAAGTACCCAAGCCTCTTAGGCTCTTATTGCTTGGTGACAGGAATAAACAACGAATCCTCCAAACTAGTCTATCACAACAAGCTACTGGTGAATGATTATCTAGGTGCCTTCAAAGCTTTTCCTTATAGAGAGGTAGTGAGTGAAGGAAGACACCAAACCATCACCTACCTTTAAAGTTTTTTTTTTTGAAAAATTTTGGACTAAAAATAAAAATACAATAAAAACAAGATATTATTAACTATTCCTCACCCCCAAACCTAAATGAGACATTGTTCCCAATGTCTTAAATAGTAAAAAAAGAGTTTAGAAGATCATACCTGGTTAGCAGAAATGTAGAAAAATTACCGATTAAGATCTATGTCTAATTTACGATTCTTTCCACGATCGCTATCTGACCAGTTCAACTTGGAAAGAATGGGGTCGATTTTTGGTTCAAAGGCTAAAAGTTAGTCAATTAATTCATCGGCTTTTCTCGCAGTTAAGAATATGTCCTTTGTTGGTTTCGAGATGAGCCCAAGTCTGTTAGCATCTGCAAGAAATACGAAAAGAAAATCGAAAAATCCATCCACATTAAGTAATCCAATGGGTTTCTGGTGGATGTTCAAATTTGCCCAAGATGCTACTGTGAATATTTCCTCCAACATTCCTAGTCCGCCAGGTAAAGCAATGAAGGCGTCAGCGTGATTGACCATTTCAATGAGTTGTTCAGACATGTCTGGGACAATGCATTCCTCTCCATTTGAATCTCCGATGAGGCCTGTCTCTGCTAATGGTTTTGGAATGATCCCCAAAACATGGCTGCCACCTTCTTGTACGGCTTTTGAAACACATCCCATTAATCCAAGATTGCCACCGCCATATACTAAGTGCATGTTCCGTTCAGCAATAACTCTACCCAACTCTTTTGCGGCCACCATATATTCTGGCTTGTTCCCAGAATTTGATCCACAAAACACACAGATATGAGTAACTCGTCTCTTGGAAGTTGTTTCCATTTTATCTCTCTTGTATTTTTATCTCGATGTGTAGAAGAGAAGTCTGACGAGCTGAATTTATAGAACCTGAAAAAGGTGAGTAATAGTAGCACTAGTACCTGCCAAATGACAATTATTAGATGAACGTTAAAATAAATCGTGAAAAGTCAAAAAGTATAGATCTTGTCGGCGAAAATAAAGGAAATTACAACCGAAAAGAAAATCAAAGCAATAATTAAGGCAACGGAATTGTGTACGCAATACGCCATTCGCTTAGTATAAATTCATTAGGATGCGTCTCAAGAATTCATTCTTTACTCATCCATCGCTAATGAATTATCTTTTATCTTTGCCAAACACCATTCCTTCTGTCTTATGCTTTGGTTGAGCTTTTCCTATAAAAAATAACACACAAAACTCTACAACATGTATACACAAAATATAGAAATTATAATAAATTACATGGGTTGTCTCCCTACTAGCGCTAAATTTTTCGTCTTCAGCCAGACGTGACTGAAATCCATCTGTCAAGGCGATTTCAGCGTCGTTTTGGATGTCCTATTAAAGACATTTCCATGTGCGTTGCTTTTTAATGGTCTCTTCCAAAGGTAAAGGGGAAAAAAAAAAAAATTTGACCCATTTAGTGCTTGTGCCACCTTTTTAATCTTTGTTGCTCCAGTGATTCCTGAAAAGAAAGAAAGAAAATCAGGAGGTCTTGTATGGTGCTTGACTTGGAATGGGATTTCCATTCTGTCAAGCTTCTGAGTAATATCACTAAATTGTACTCCCCAAAACAGTGATGTTTCGCCTGAATTCACTGTATCTTTAATTTTGTCTGACAATTGCTCTTCTATTTGCTCTGCTTCTTGCTCCACCTTTTCTTCACATATGAATTTTAGGATCTCAGTATTCAGTTCTTCATCTGTCATCTGTGAAATGCATGCTCCTGAAATATCAATGTGAGAATGTAAAGAAATATCAGATCTTAGGTCTTCATCCTCTGATCTGAGTGAGCTGATTGGCTTAGGTAGATCGTCTTCAAACATTAGTGCAAAGCATTCTCCAAGATCTGCATTCTGAGGATGGAAAGTTTCATCTTTCCTTGTTGGTGCAGTTAGTACAAGAAACTCAGCTTCTTCATCCTCGTCAGAGTCAGAATAATAAAAATCAAATTGAGACTTTGTTGGTGCAGGTTCCTGAACTGATACCTCTGATTCTTGATACTGCTCAGCCTCGTCCTCTGTTATGATGTCATGATGAATCTCAGGATATTCGAAGGCTTCTTCAGTATTATTTGAATTTGCTCCGTGAGATATGTGATTCAGGTTGTTTGTTAGTGTTCTAACTTGATCTGTCATCCTCTGTATAGACGCTGCTTGACTCAGAATTTGTACATCAAATTGAGCTTCTCGTTTCTTGAGCCAATCTTTTAGCATGTCATTCAACTGATTTTCCTCTGATGGATCTGGTTCTTGATGAAGATCATAGATAGATGGTGGATAAGATGGAAAATGTGATGATTCTACGTACCTTGAACGATTCCAATAATTCTGCCACTCTGAAAGGTATATACATTGATCGCTCGGGTGGTTACCATCACATATTACACATCTCCTCATTTCATTCTGATGAGCAAATGTAGTGTTGCTTGGTTCTGACTTCCAGTGATAATTGTTGGGTTGAACAACAGGCCTCAGAAAACTAGACTGTTGCTCCCGGATTTGGGGTGTATCTTTTTCTAGTAAAGCTCGTAATGTTTCAAAATGTTCCATTTTTTTCAATCACCTGAAAAGAAAAGAACGAAATAAAAAGTACAGATAATAATAAATAAAATTAGATATAAGTAAATTAGATAGCTTCAAAATTAATAACTCAAGAAAAATAACTCCCCGACAACGGCGCCAAAAACTTGACGGGCGTAAACACACACGTATAACGCAAGCGCACGTATCGTTCAAGTACTATAAAAATATCGATCCCACGAGGACTTAATTCCTACTGTTGTTATTAATTATTGATACTATTTATTTACAGATATCTAATTATAGGGAGAAGGGAATTGATTGCTTGAAATGATTTGATTTGTAGATTAGCTAAATAAATAAATAAATAAAAAGACAAAAGAAAATACAAAGGAAAATAAAAGACTCAAAGATCTAGGGTTGTGAATCATTCTAATATCTTTAAAAAGATGAAGTGATTATTTTAAGTTTGTATAATAAATCAGTTTACTAACCTGGAACACGAATTTATGTGAAAGCATCTATCGATGGTCAGACACAAATACCCAGTTTAATCCAATTGAACCATATGTCTATGTCAACCAAATTATCTGGATTCATTAAGTTTAAGTTCTAATTATGGCTACCCCCGCCCAACAGGTATATGTCTATCCTGTAAGGAAATCTATTAAAGGATTATCTATCCTCAAAGAAGATCGTGGGCTATTAAGTCTAAGGTTGAAACCTAAAATCCCTATGTCTAGTTCATTTTAGATTTACCATATCAATCTTATTGGTGATCAGACAACAAGAAGCATTTAAGACTTAATAAGTAAACCTTTAAATTACTCAAACTATAAAATAACCTCTTATAAACCGATGAAATTAGATTTCATCACAACCTAGAAAACTAACTTAGTTATAACACATAGTTAAAGCTGATATAAACTTAAAAGACATAAAATGAAATTACTGAAAAGTAATAAAAAGAAAAGCTAAGGTGAAAGGAATTAACTTCTATTATTCACTATTTAGATATCTCCCATAAAATAATATATATAATCTTGTGATATTTTAAATCAACCGTCCGGAATGGCGGTATCCTGATTAAGTCAAATTCAAATATATCAGCCATAAGGCGGAACAGAAATATAAACTTAAACCAACCGTCCAGTATGGTGGTATCCTCATTAAGTCAGGTTTAACCAATTTAAATTAAATAACCAACCGTCCGGAATGGCGGTATCCTTTATTAATTCAGGTTTTAAATAGTTTATATACTATATTTTAAGGGAGATTAATCTAAATAGCAGTAAAAGAATTACATTCTTACCTCAGCATGGAGAAGTTAGCTCCTCATGGATGAATGAAAACTACTATTTATAGAAGAGAATTACTACTACAAACGTAAATAAAACTGAATAAAAGAAACTAAAGAAGAGAACTCTCAATTTATTTATAAGGATTTCAGAGGATGAGGTACATTGAAACTAAGAAATTCAAAATATATTTATAGGCAAAAAAAATCCAATTTTTTATTATTATTTTTCTGATTTTTTTTTTATTATTTTTTTTTTGGATCGCTGAATTTTCGACACATGGCATGGTGGCTAAAAAAACTGCTCGTTGAATTTTTGACATGTGGCATGCGGTGCACGTTAGCAGATTGCTTGTGATGATGACACGTGGCATGGTGCACGTTAGCAAAGTCAAACTTGGCAACTTTGACTTGTTGACCTGGCGCATATTAGCAGTCTCCGGTGCACGTTAGAGATCGGGACGCCCAAAATTACCAAAATACCCTTTGTGTCGGGACGCCCAAATTTACCAAAATACCCTTTTTGCCAAATTTCACAGTTTTGCTCCAAATCACCTCCAGAATGTCCTGAAACTTTATTTATCTACATAATAACACAAAACACATCAAAATATTCACAAAACTCAAGAAACTATACAAAATATTAAGTTAAATGAGTGGGAAATAGTGATAGTTTTACCACTCATCAGTCAGAGCGACCAAGTGAACGCACCTTTTTTTATACCTTAAGGTACGTGCCAACGAGTTATGGTGTGTGACTGACTGTCAAATGGATTTCCTGTTGTAGATTCCCCAGAGAGAGGGTGGAGCGAGGCTCTCTTAAGTACCCAAGCCTCTTAGGCTCTTATCGCTTGGTGACAGGAATAAACAATGAGTCCTCCAAATTAGTCCATCACAATAAGCTACAAGTACATGATTATCTAGGTGTCTTCACAGCTTTTCCTTATAGAAAGGTAGTGAATGAAGGAAGACACCAAACCATTACCTAGCCTTAAAAGTGCCTTTGATTAAACCCCTTTCAACCCACGGTAAACACGGTTAACTAACGCACAAATCACAATCATTACAAGGCATTATTTCGGGGCCAATTCTCTATCCCCAGTGGAGTCACCAGACTGTAGGACACAGAAATCGGCGATGCTATTCTAGGCTCGCGGCCTAGATGGGTGTACGGAATAGCTCGCGGGGAACTAAACCAGAGAAATAACATGGAGTCGCCACCCAATGTGAACTGGGAAAATGTGATTTAAGGCCGCATTCACCCATCGCAAGGGAAGACCTCAAACCATTGGGTTCGGAATGGTCCCTTATTTATGTCACTTGTAATGATGTGATTTATGCAATAAATTAACCGAATCTACGTAACATGCTCAAGAACAACCTATATCTAAAAGATAAATCCTATGTCTAAGTTTGCATGCTTGAAAAGTAAGTTATCACCACGGCAAACACACAATAACACACGGCAATCCCATGAACATGCTTCAACCATTAATGCGGAAAACAAATAACAACATAAACATAATGCAAATTCCAAACGCAAAATAAATAACTAATCATGCTTAAAAATAAACAACACTAAATCATGCTTAAAGATAAATAACATACTAAACTAAATCATGCTTACAAAGATAAATAACGTACTAGCAACCTAATCATGCTCAAATACATGGTTGGATGAAATGAAATATGTGTGTCTCTCAAGTGGTACGTGGCGTTGTATCCCGAGTGCAAACCACACTACCGTCTATTCGGATTCGGCTACGGAATTTACGTCCGGGTTTCCATCCGATATACCACAAAAGATAACACGCATTCGTTCATCCGGAATTCACATCATGCCTCAACAAATGACTCTCATTCGATAATATATTAAAATAAATAAAGAAACGAAAGATAATAAGTAAAAAGGGTGCCCTCAGGTCTAACCTCTTTTGTCGTCTCTTGAAAGCGCGTTACACGACCGTCGGAAGGGTTGATGTTCCGCAACTTTTCTGGTTCACTAATCCAACAATTTTCCTCGCTGTTTCGCTGTCTGGGCTGCTGTTTTCGCTCCGTTTCGCTGCTGTTTATGTTGTATTTTTCTGGTCACTATTTTTAAGGTAATAGGGGACTGTTTTTTGCGGTTTTTGGAGGGTGAAGGGCTGTTGTCTTTGGACTGTTTTAAGGGTCTAATATGCTACTTTTTAGGGGGTTTTATGGTGCGGCTGAACTGGGCAGTAAGGGGGTTTGTGTGTTCAATTTTTGGGCAGTGCAGGGAGGATAGTTTGCGTGCAGTTTGAAGTGATGATATGCGGCTATTTGGGTTATTTATGCGTGCAGTTTGGAGTGATGATATGCGGCTATTTGGGATGTTTATGGAGGAGTTTATGTGCCTGAAGTTTACCGGATGAAGGGTTATGTGGCGCTGATTTTGTTGACTGGTTAGGGGCTAGTGAGTGGAGGCTGGTGCGTTGATTGTGCTAGGTCAGAGAGCTGCTTACGTCAGTAGGCTTTAGGTGGCTAATGCATGAATGGTTTTGAGTGAGGTTAGCAGGTGCGTGGAAGGAGGGTTGGATTCTTGGTGCGTGAATGGGCAAGGCTTATGGACGGCAAAGGGTGAAGGCCAAAGGGGAGTGTATGCGTGCAATGAAGGGCAGAATTTCTTGTGATTTACGTGAATGTGCTCTGATTGTTTCTTGTGAGAATATTGTGTGTATGAGCTCTAGGGTTTAGATGTGTGGTGAATGCCGTCCATAAGCCTTGCCCATTCACGCACCAAGAATCCAACCCTCCTTCCACGCACCTGCTAACCTCACTCAAAAGGGTGAAGGCCAAAGGGGAGTGTATGTGTGCAATGAAGGGCAGAATTTCTTGTGATTTACGTGAATGTGCTCTGATTGTTTCTTGTGAGAATATTGTGTGTATGAGCTCTAGGGTTTAGATGTGTGGTGAATGGTTCTTTTTATAGGCAATGGGGGTGGGGTTTACCTTGTTTGAGAATGAGAAGGCTTTGTGCATTAATGGGATATCTTTTTAAATTAGTATGGGATAAGGAAATCTTTTAATTAGGGAAGTGATTTGATTTATTTTAATTTATTCTTCTTTAGTTAAGGATATGATTTAGTTTATTTAGGCAATGGATCCATGGGATTTATTTAATTTAGGAAGTGGATTTGGCTTGATTTATGCATGTGTTTAATGTGATTTTTGTTATTTAAGGAGGTGTTGGGTGTGACTTTGAGTCTTGTTTGGGCGTGACTTTGGTCCATTTGGTGGGCTTGGATGTTTGGTTTAGTGGGGTATGGGCTTGGTGTGTATCTTGTGAGGTTTTGGGCTAAGGGTGTGCTTTGAAATGGAGGTCCAACAAGCGAACCTGAAGCTAATCCAACGAGTTAAATCCAATAATGATGTCAATTCTTGACTTTTCCCTTCCGACGTCCGTTTCCCGCAGCTTCCACAATCTAAAGAGGTAGTGTCTCCATACGAGACTCATCATCGGGACTTATATGCAAAATTGTAGTGCCTACAGCCCCTTGCTTGTCCTCATTCTCGTGGAGTTGCTCGTCCTTGCCGCTTTTTATTTTTCTTCAAAGCCTGCGAGTACAAAACAAAAATCGTGTGTATGTGATGTGTATGCATGTATACATGGATGCATTTCCTATTCCGATGGGTTTTCTTTGTCCTATTGGCTTGATGTTATCATTGGTTAGGCCTTCCTTGCGCTCTTTGGTGCCCTTTGCCTATAAAAGTCTTTGGTCGCCCCCCGGGCCTGCTTACAGTTTCTTTCTGCCAATTCTCCTCTAGAGATTGCTCAATTTTATTTAGTCTCAGGGCTCAAGGTCCCGTTGTGTCCCTTATCCGCGGGGTGGTAGACTGGTCACCCCCAGACCTGGCTCAACTTTTTGCTCTTCGATACCTACACTGGGTGATGGTGGATTACGCATTTGTGAAAGCGGCCTCATCCTTTTGGGATGCTGAAAATCATGTCTTCTGATTCCCAGATTTTGAAATATGCCATCTCTCTGAGGAGTTTGCTGCCATTCTTAGCTTGATTTTCTCTTAAATTGGACTTCATTGCTCATCACTATGTGATGTGTCATTTCGTATCGATATATTATATTACAGGCTATGAAATAGTCCCAATAGTCACACGTATTATCGTCCTCAAAGAATGTCCAGTAATGAAACCAGAGAACCTTCAAAACACTCAATGCAACTCAAATCCAAGTCTTTGAATAAATCATCTAAGTCAGACTCACAGTGTGTGTGTTGAAAGGTTCATTTACAGCCTGGTTCCCAGGTAAGCCAACTCAATGATTTCGTTTCAAAAATTGGGATCGATGGGTCTAACCAACCTAGATATCTCAATTATGCTCTGCAATTGCTTTTTCTGTGCTCAATATGGTATGATTTTCTTTTTTCTTTTCTTTTATCTCTTTTTTTTCAACACACCTACCCTTTAAGGTAGCATTTCTCCTCATGGTGGTCCTAATACTCGTCCATGGGTAGTTTCACGTTTATCGGTTATAGGTGGTTTAATTTTTTTCTTTAGAGACTTTTCTTTTATTTTCAACCATACCACACATCATAACATAAGCAAATCAGGATAGACATCTAAGCAAATGGTCATTCATCGACCTGCAATTTCTTCAACTAGTCAATTTGCCAACTACTCAGGTTTTCACTGTTAAAAACCTATAATTAAGTGCTTATGAGTCTAACATAGATCAACTACTCAAAGCATCAAATAAAATTACATCAAGAACTTATCGTTTCTAAGACTTCACCCTAAAGCAAACAATTTCATCATTGGACTTATGCTTAACTATTAAGGACTAAAAACAAACAATTTTTTTTTTACTGAAGGCCCCCCAATGGTCTTTCTATTCTGACCGTAAAATTTTATGTTCTCACTGTGCGGGGTACTGTCAGACTGGCCATAGTGTTGGTCAAAGATTGTAGTTGCTCGGTAATTTTGGTGATGTTGGTCTCCAATTGATCCATGCGGGAATCTTCACTGCCTGACGCATCCATGGTTGCTAACTTTTTCTTGACAAGTCTTCTCTAACCCAACGGATATCTATGATGGCTTTTAAGACAAGGGGTCAACATGATGCGTGTATGCATGCGATGCATGAGATGCATGTGGTTATCAAAACAACATACATCCTTCCGACCTTATTCCTCCCACACTCGTGGTAAGTCTATTTCTGCCCTAGGTATGGCTTATTTTATGCACTAATGTGGGGTACATAAAATCATCATCTCCTATGCTACAATGGTGAACCTTGGCTACCTCAGTCTTTTTCCATCGATAAAGACAAAGACCGTCCATTTATAATATTGACTAATCATATTATGGGGATCGTGCCATTGTCTAGAAACGACGAATTGGGCCCTCGGTAATCACGGTTGTGGGGATGGACTTGGAGATATCCAAAAGTATACAAATATGTCATAATAAGGCGTATCCTTCCTGGATGAAAGCCAGTGCGGATATCGGACTAATGCATTTGGCATATTCGGATCATGTTTGGACCTTCTAAGCCCATCAAGGTTTTCATACAAGTTGGCCCGTTATTATTTTAAAGCGTTCAATCAGATTATCGCGAGGTGCAAACTTGTCCCAGTTGAAAAGGCCCAACAGGTTCACACTTTTTCGATAAGGTGGCTAAACAACTTCAAATGATAGAGGGCCCAAAAACAAGGTGGCCCATTATCATTTTGAAAACTTTTGGCCCAACCATCATAAGATACAAACTCGTCCCAGTTTAAGTGGCCCAACAAGTTCTTATCTATGACGAGAAGCCCAAATGGATCCAAATGATAATGGTCCCAAACATAAGCATAAGGGTAGCTTTTATAGGACATATAACTATGGTTTATATGTGGGCTTATAAGGGTATGGATAAAGGCTCCCACCAGTGAAGGGTTGCTCACAATTAGGTCTCCCAACTCAAGAGTTCGAGCGACCAAGTGAGCGCGCCTTTTTTATACCCTAAGGTACGTTCCAACGAGTGATGACGCCACATAATGATCTGCCACCTTGAGTGAAAGAGACTTCACGATACATGACGCCATCGGGGTAAAAAGGGTATGCAAAATATATGAGACTTGGGTAACCAAAGCCAAAGCCACGGACACTACAAGGCATTATTTCGGAGCCGATTCTCTATCCCCAGTGGAAAAGCCATCTGTAGGAGCGAAACGGGGTTTACCGCTATGCCTATGATGCTCGGCGACCACGACACTGTTGGGCTCGCAGCTCGTAGAAAGTATGGAGTAGCCCACGGGGGACTAAACCGGAGAATAAATGAGTCACCACCCAGTGTGAACTGGGAAATGATTTAAGGTCGCACTCACCCCTCGCAAGGGAAGACCTCAAACCGTTGGGTTCGGAATGGTCCCTTACTTATGCCAGTATAATGGACGGGTTCACACAATGGTATAACCAAGTCTTATGCAGTACATGCAAGATAATTCAAATAAACACACAAAATTGCACACCCATAAACATTAATATAAATAACAGCAAATTAAAATAAGAAATACAAGGTACGATAACAAGAATCAAAAGCAAATAAAGTGTCAATGGTAAATGCAAATAATTATTCCCCCACGCATAATGCAAAATAAATAACTAGAAAGGTAAAAAATGCATAAAACTTAAAGAAAAAGGTTGGCCAGTGTGTGTGCGCGTTCGTGTAGCGTTCGTAAACGCTTTCGAACGAAATATTTCAGAGAGTTCACGTTCGTGTAGCGTTCGAAGACGTGTTCAAACGGAGTGAGGTAGAATACTTGCGTTCGAGTTGTGTTCGAAAATGCATTCGAACATTCTTACAAAAATAGCACCAATAAACACGCATATATGAGTATTTCCCGAGCAGTAAGTGGAGTTGTATCCCAAGTACATACCGCACTACCGTCCATTCGGATTCGGCTACGGAATTTATGTCTGGGTTTCCATCCGATATACCACAAGGGATAATACCACACATAATCGTCAATGCAATATAAGCGGGCATAGAAAAGGGGCGAAATAATAAAATAACAATAAAAATAACTAGACAAAAGCTAAATGATAAAATAAATACGATAAAATAAAATAAAGATAAACAGTAAAATAAATGTGAAATATAAATAAAGATAAACAATAAAATAAACGCGAAGTAATGAAATAAAGATAAATAATGAAACTAAATGCGGAATAATAAATAACAGTAAATAAACAGAAAGATAAATAAAAATAATAAAATAACCATAAAAGTAAATATAAAAAGATAAACAACAAAATGCTAAAAAAGGAAAATGTGATCGACAGATATGGTCGTCTTTGATGTAGGACCTCGCATACCCTGATGGACATATTTCACGTCCAACCAAGCATGTCGCGTCTATAACAACAAAATAAATATAGTAAAGGGTGCCCTCAGGTCTTACCTTTTAAGTTGTTTCTCGGAAGTGCGTTTGGCCGTCGCCGGAAGGATTAAAGCTTGTTGTTTTTCTGGTTTGCTGATTCGCTATTTTTTTTTTCACTGTTTCGCTGTTTCGGCTCGCTGTTTTGCTGTTTTTGGGCTGCTATTTTTTGATTATTTTTTGACTGTTCTTTGGATTGTTTTTTGACTATTTTTTGGATTGTTTTTGTGTTGTTTTTGGACTGTTGGTTGAAGGGTTGTTGGATCAGTTATACTGGCTTTGGTTGAAAGGTTCATTGCTTATGGGTGCTTGGTTGAAGGGTTATTTGTTGTTGTTTGTTCACGGTTATGGCTGCTTGGTTGATGGGTTCACGACTTAGGGGTTGCTTTGTCGAAGGGTTCACGGCTTAGGGTTTTCTTTGTTGAAGGGTTCACGGCTTATGGGTTGCTTTGTTTTGTTTATTTGTGTTTTTTAATTGTTTTTTATGAAGGGATGCCATGTGTGTGTGTCTTGTTCGGGTGTAGGGGTGTTGTTTTTCACGTTGATTTGGGTTTTGGTTTGTTTGTTGGCTTCTTGTGTGTGTGTGTTTGTCGTGTGTGTGTGTCAATAAAATGAGAAAGTAGTTTAGGTTTTTTGTGTTTGTGATTCATGTGTCCCCCCTTAGGGTTTGGTCAAGCCTCTTTTTTATAATGTTTTCAATGAATCTTCAATCAAGGAAACAAATCCAATAAATATGGGAGATATTTTCTTAATTTATTTAGGGAACAAAATCTATAAATTTGGTGATGATGAGATTTCATATCTTGTTAAATTGGAAGGTGATTTGGGGGATTTTTGACATGTGTTTTGCATGGGATTTCTTTTATTTGGGAAGGCTTGGCCGTGCATGGGCTTTTTGTAGGCCTAGGCTAAGGCTTAAAACAGTGGCTGAGCGAATCCGAGGCTGGCTAGTGAGTCCAAATCCAATGAGGTGCTAATTTTAGAGTTTTCCTTTTCGGCATTCATTTCCCGTGACTTCCGTAACTTTTCAGGCAGTGCCTCCATACGAGGCTCATCATTAGGCTTATGCAAAAATACAGTGCCTACACTACCCTCGTGAGGGTTTTGATGACCTTAGGGTTTGGTTATGGTTGTGCATGAAACTTTCTTTTCTCATTAATGGTCAATGCAGATAGGATTTTGGCAAAAGTATCTTTCAGATCAATCAATGTTTGCACATTTTGGTTATTAATGGCTTCATGTTTCTCAATAATGCATGTAAGGTATCCTCAATGGTTTTCCTAAGCGGTGGGACATACAGTGCATAATTTTGAGAGTTTTGGAAATTCTGGTGTACTTTGGGAAGTTGTTACGATGGTTGTGCTTGATTATCATTCCTCCAATTGAATTTTGGATGGTTTCTCCAACCAGAATTGTATATTTAAGAGTGTGGGTTTGGATTTGGTCTCTTAAAGGTGTTTATGAAACTCACTTGGTCGTGTAGACATTTTTGCAGGGATGACAAGGTTGGGAAAACTTGTGAGACATGTTTATTTGAATTACAGATATGAAACGTGATTTCTTGAATTGACTTGACATTATCACTCTTCCTCATTTATAATGCCTCGACTTTTTTAGCTAGAGATGCATATTTAGCAGAAAGGTCATGGTCTTCCCTAAGGTTAATCATATATCTACCATATGACTGTAGTTTCACAGGTGACTCATAAGTGTCAAATGTATCTCATTGTTGTGCATTCTCTGCTATGTGTTCTAGGTAATCTAGTGCATCTTCGAGAATTTTTTCCCTAAACTCACCATTACACGTCATTTCCACTGCTTGTCTACCTTGGGGTGTTAAACCCTCGTAGAAGTAGGAAACCAACCTCCATATTTCAAACCCGTGATGTGGACAAACATTCAAAATTTCTTTAAATCTCTCCCAATATTGGTAAAGTGTTTCCCTTGACTCTTGTGTGAAAGTTGTGATTTTCCTTTTAAAGGAGTTTTTCCTATGGGGGGAAAAGAATTTTTTCAGAAATTACTCTTGCAAATCATCCCATGTTCTGATGGATCCTGACCTAAGATTCTGCAGCCAAATTTTAACTTTATCCTTTAAAGAAAAGGGAAAAAACTTAAGCTGAATTATATTTATGCTGCAATTTTGGTATGTACAAGTATTATATATCTCTTCGAATTCCCTTAAGTGCTGATAAAGATTTTCTAATTCTAGATCATGGAATGTGGGTAAAAGTGGGATGATATCTGGTTTAAAAATGAAAAGTGATGCATTTGGGGGAAAACAATGCAAGATGGTGATCATGTCCTAGTGGGATTCATGAATTGTCTTAGTGTCCTAGGATTATTAAGATCGCCATGTTGAGACTCATTTTCTACCTGATCAACTGGATTTTCATCTCAAGTAGGTGGGTTTCATTTTAATTTTCGGCCATTTTGACTGACGATGAAGGTGATAGAGACTCTCTATTTAATCTTTCGCTAGATGATTGAGACCAATATCCCATGCAACCTAAATGCAGACTATATGCTAAAATTTAAATATGCAAATGCAATACTTACAAAAGAAAAAATAATAATAATAATAATAAACAAGTGGAAAAATATTAAAATAAAAATAAAAATAAATGACAAAAGAAAAGAAAAGAAAAACAAAGAAAGAAAATACAAATGTAGTGATTAGATCTAAAAATATTCTCTGATTTTTGTCAATTCAGATTTCAATTGAATTTCTTGTTCAGCTGTCTCAATCTCTCGAATTGGGTTCTCATAAAAAGTTAGGGAAGAATCTCTAAATGGGGTGGTTCAAGAAATTCTTTGGCAAAATGTAAGTTCCATTTTAATTGATTTTTCTGTCTCCTATAACCTTGAAGAATTAAGTACATGGTTTATCTGTATGTGGGATGTCTGGGTTTAAGATTTATTTAGGATCAATCAGGACATCTTAGATTTACACAAATGTAAAAAAAAAAATGAGATGCGGAAAATACAACAAAAATAAAGAAAGGAAATATAAAAAATAAAAATAAAAAGAAAGAAAATAAAAGAAAAATACAAGGATGTTAAAATATTATTCTATCTATTAAATTATATTCCCCGACAACGGCGCCAAAAACTTGACACACTCACAAAGTGGTTCTTTACTCCCAAGTATAAGAGTGTCGAAGTAATAAAATAACCAGGTAAGTACGAGGTCGAACCATAGAGAGTAGATTTAGCAAAATAAGATAGTAATTCAAGTGAAAAGAAAAAAAAAAGGTTGAATTGTTTGAAGTGATTGTCAAATTTTAAATTGAACTGCAACAATAAATTAAAATACTGAGGCTAGGGGATCCACTTTTAATATTTCAAATTAAGAAATCTTACTTTTTATAATATATAAATTGTCATTATTACTCAGATAATTTATTTCAGGAAATTAATTATGCCAAAACATATAAAACCAGTCATAAAGGCGGTGATAACATTTATCTATAACAATTCCAATTAGGTACTTAATTATGTCAAATAAATAAAAACAGTCATATATGCGGTAATAAATTTTGTCAATAATTAATCCGGATTTAAATTAAATATTAGTCTTTAGATTACAATTCATATATTATAATATAAGTAAGATTAATCTATATTCTCATATTAAAAGCTTCACGCTTTACCCCAGCAGAATGAAATTAGCTACTAATGATTTGAATAAAAACATGCATAATTTTATTACTACATGAATAAGAAATTACAATAAAGCTTAAAAAATAAAACACACAAGACACTCGCTCTCAAATTCTACAAGAGAACTTTGAAAGAAAGCATCAAGAAAATGAGAGGTGAACACTTTTTATATATATAGTAGAAGATACAGAAGTCCTCACCCCTCAATTATTAATTACAAATTTCCAAATCAAATACAAATAATAAACCTAAAGGTGGATTGTGACATTTCAATTATTTTATTTTATTTTTTACTTTTTACTTTTTTTTTATTTTTTATTTTTGCTTTGTTTTCTAATAATTGAAATTACACACAACACAAATTGGCTTCTTCATCCATTTCAACCTTGAAAACTTCAGAACTATAACATCTTGTAAACAGTAAAGTTGTAGATATTTTAGTCTTCTTTCATCTGGAACTGGAATTGCCTCAATCCGATATAGGAGTAAAAAGTTATGGTCCAAATACGAAACTTGCTCAAAGTTGGAATTTCCGAAATTATACATTGTTAGAACACCTTTCAAGTTTCCGGCCTCCAAAATCCAAATGTCATGTCCATTTTTCTAGTTATGTATCCAATGTATTATTTCACATATATAAGAAATAAAAATCACAATAAAAATATATAAATCATAAATTTAATTATTATTCACAAATGTGCTAAATTAAGAGGATTAAGTGAAATAATTAATTTTTCTTTTAATAAATGTACACTTTTTAGTGTTCATTACTCCTAATAAAATTTCATTTCTTTGTTCCCGTGGACGTAGGTCGGAGTCATTCTCCACCGAGAACCACGTTAAACCTTTGTTTTCTCTATGATTTTTCTGTTTGCTTGTCAAGTTTATTTTGATTCCAAACTAACCAAATAAATTCATTGTTGTGGGAGGTTTGTTCGAGAATTAGATTTTCAAAATTACCCCTGCAATAAAAAAAACAAATGTAAACAACATCTTAAAAAAATGTGTTGAATAAAGAGAAAGATTGTCTATCCGATTAGTAGGGAACATCCATTGAATAGGAAAAGCTAAATTGGAAATGTCAAAATAGGAGTTATTATTTAGTATCACTCTTTTATAGATGATTTATGGAGTTATATTAAATATAATAATAATAATTTTTTATTATTTTAACATGCGTAATAACTTGTTATTAGATTGTTATATAAATAATGTAGTACATGAAATTTTTTACTACGCAACGATGATATCACGCGACTCAAATAATAATCTAATAATATTTTGTAATTTTATTTAACGCATTCCTTATAATTATTGACATGTCACCTATGTAGCAAAAAAAAAAATCTAGCACGTTAGAAAGTAGTGCATAATACGGATCTAAATAATTGGTATCTGACCATATTTCTTAGTTAAGTAAAATAGCAAGGGTTCGTCCCCTCTATTTTTATTTTTAGTGAAATAGAGTATGTGCATTGTATCTCCAATATTAAGGAATATTTCTTAATATCCAAACTAAGAAAATAAAAAAAATCATGTTTGGAGTCGCTAAATTAATTATAAAAAAAAAAAAAAATAAAAAATCGTGCACTCTTTTTTTTCCATTTTCATAGGTTTCATGCATGCATTCATTTTTCCTTCCTTATAGGTCTGATATGTTTTAAAATATTTTCTTTTAATTTAATTTTATTTTATTTTTAGTCCATAATTTATGATTCATGCACTCGGATAAAAAAAAAAATAAAAAATTTGGCGAATTTTTTTCCTTCCAAGCATAATAATATGTATATTTTGAAAGTTTATGATTTATATATTCATTTATATATTTTTATTAAATATTTTATATTTTGAGAGGTAATTATTTTTGATAAAGTAATTTTATAATTTTTTTAAAAAAATTCTTACTCATAACCAATATTTAATATATATATATATATATATATATATATATATATATATATATTTTAATCAAAAACTGTATTACTAAAAATTCTACTTGGAATAAATTTTATTTGAATTACAAATCTGTTTGCCTAACTTGTGCTCCCTATTTCGGCACGTTTTTTTAGTCAATTAATATCAAAATCTAAACAGATTTTCTGTAATTACAAAATCAACCACGATTTAACTTCAAAATTACCATTTGCGAAAATCGAAGTACCGAATTCCAAAATTAAACAGTCGGTGAAGGGTAGATTAGTCAATAAATGAAAATTAGTCCGCAAGGAATTTTAATGGATGTCATTGTTAGGCTGCGTATTTAGGAAGTCTTCTCTCTTTCCAGACGATTTCAGAATGCAACAACAAAACGACACGGTTTTATCGAAAGTGATTTTTTAAGGGTATTTTCGTCAATTCCATTTCAACGACTAGTCAAGTCGCGTCGTGCGGCCGACGCCTCTAAAGATGAGATCACTCGTCCAAATTGATCTTCCAATCCCATCACTAGCGCGTGTAAGCACTGTCCATACACGAGAATGTCTTCTAAGTCCATAATTTTATTTTTATAATGAATCATTAGGTTTATAATTTTTTTTTTATAATATCTATTGGGTCCCTTTTATTCAAATTTGGTAGAAAATTCAGATCCCGATTAGATTTCAAGTTCTCATACAGTTCGATATGAGATTTTGAGATAAAAATCTTCATAAATAAACATTTTATCCACATTTCAAAAGGATTTTTTATTCTGATTTAAAAAATCGATTGAAATTTTAGATAATTTTTCGTTCCAAATCATAATTGAGATGAGATTGGGATAGGCCAGAACGTCTCAATTTCCACCCCTACTTTTTTCTAACAATAATAATATAGAATTTAACATTGATCGTTTACGATTAGAATAATAAGGACCTAATCAGTAATTGAAAAAATTTAGGAGCCTATATAGTATTTTTCTTAAATAATAATAATAATAATAATCTTATATGTTAAAATTTGATAATAATCAAACCAAAGGGTTGATCATACAAATTATTTGATTTTATTGCACTCTACCATAAATTATTGTCTTATTAAACTTAGAAAAACATAACTCTCTTTTTGTGATTTTTGTACATGTTAATTTAGGTTTTTTTTTTTTAAAACCTCGCTTGACATATGACACATTTTGCTATCATTTTCTCATCGGAACACTTAAGTATCTTGGTTGTACATATTTAAAACATCTTAATCATCTTTCTATCATATTCTCATCAATTGATGTTACATCAACTTTCTTTTGAAATTCTTCATATTTAACTATGTCTTTCTTAATCTACTCATACATCCATTAAGTATTTTCATCTTAACTACCCTCATTTTTTTGACATATTAATACTTTATTGCATATCATTTTTCTTATAAAGCATTTCAAGTCTCACAATTATCCTATGAAATTTTCCTTTAAATTCTAAAAGAATATTGCTATCACATATGACTGCATAAGTACATCTATATTTCCCTATCCCGATTGAATTTTATAAGTGACATCTCAACATAATTCTCTAAATTTTTGACTGATTAGCCCTATGTACTTAAAATACTCACTTTTTAAGATTGATTGGTCACTGATTCTTATTCATGTCGCATTGCCTTTACGACTTTTATACGTGATATTTCTAGGATTTGATTATTTGGAAATCTTGTAATTTGTACGTAACTCCAAGAACCTTGTTTCAATATTTTGTTAAGTGACAAAACCCTTCAAAGATCAAGTCCAACCCTTAAGAATTTTGTTCTTGAGAACCTTTCCTTATTTCTTAACAGAATCTTGCAAGTTATTTAGAGACGGCATAAAAATCGTTATTCTTTGATAAGCCTTGATAAGGGTTTAGTCAATAATCAAGAGAGAATTCACTCACACACATATACTTGGGTGTTAAATGCTAATGACTATTCTTTATTCAAAATTCTGTAATCTCATTACAAGCTAAAGACATATTTAAATAGACCCGTGTAAATCCTAAGTTATCTTAAATAAGGAAAGATATTTAAACTAAAATTCTTAAAAGAAATCTCAATTGAACTAATAAAACGAAATCCTGAGCTAAATAAGACTTAAATTTTATGCATGGGCTTTAACTTAACATCAAAGTTCAGACCATGATACTAAAACATAAATTAAACTTAAAACATACAATATAAAACCATAAAGATAATTACGATTGTTTTTTTTGACTAGGAAGAAATCTGAATATGTCTTTGAATAGACCATAAAATTATAGATCTTTAAATCTTCTTTCCAACGCAACTTGAATAATCTAAATCGGATATCAGATGATAAAGTTACGACCAAAATATGAAGATCGTATAAATCTCTGCCATTGCATTTGTCAAATCGGAAATATATCTTTATTATGATAGACCTATCTTCCATATGTTGGGATATATGCCATAGAGCTTCATGTAATGTAAACGGAATTATATTTTATGAAATAAAAAGATGCATTTTTCATTTATCAAAGTGTTTGTTTAATATCGCATATTGTAAATTATCTTGTTTACCCTAGATTACTCATGTGCCTTCAGACTTAGTGTATGAGTTTCATACACAATATAATTTAAGTCTAAAGTTAGTAATATAAAATAGTTCATAGAGAGCAAACAAAATGGGTACTTTATTTATGATTTATCTATAGTTGCGATTCATTCCATAATTATATGGTGACCTTGATCCGGGATCATCTATGTAGTGACATGAGAATGTAGGCACCTTATATGATGTGATCATATAGGACTGGTCCTAAATAGAAATGAGTTTCTTATAAAATTCATTAAATAAAGAAATTCATTTCAATCTACTAAATGATCATATATGGATTGATCTGAATCCTGAGTGTATTACAAACTTCTGCATGACAGACTATGTCATTTGATTTACAAAAATGAGATTGATGTAGCAATCCCGATCAATAATTACGTACTTTGGGGACATGGTTTGCTGAAGACGTTTTACATAGATAGAGAATTCATTTCTTCTTGCGAGAAGTAGATGAGTATCTTCCTTAAGGGTTGATTCGGTACTTGAACGATTAGAGCGCTCAAGTCTTTCTATTACGAATATAAATATTAACATTCATAATGGTTATGAATATATCGTTCATTAGAGAATCAATGGTACTTAATGTTAAAATAATTAGTGGGGTATAACATATATTATGACCTGACTCTAATTATGAGATACTCGTGAAGGGCCAATCCTTATATAATGACTATATCGATGGACACCGACGTGGTTCGACTTATATTATCTATCTATGGCAATGAGAGTGCAGTTTCGAGTTTTTAGTGGAATAACCCGAAGTTAATAATTCAGAATATTTAATTAAGAGTTTAATTAATATTTTGGGATTATCGGAGCTCAGAATCGTATGTCCATTTGGTCCTCGTACTAGCTATATATACTGTAACAGATTACATATAATTGGATAGTCCAATTATATAATTATATATATATATATATTATTAATATGATTAATAATAATTCTTGTCACACTTGAAATTATATATTAATTTTAATATATAGTTTTTATAATAAATGATTATATGATAATTATTTATTATAAGTTATTAAATTATATATATATATATATTATAATTTAATAAATATTTAATTTTGTATTTCCAAAAATAGTTTTTGGAAATCATTTTGATTACTTTGGAAGTTATATATATTGGAATGAAAATTATACCTTTTCAAAAGGGTAATAACTTATTTTTATTTTATAACATTCATTTATTATAATGATGACATTGAATACAAGATTTGGTGTTACAAAATTTTATTTCAAAGACATGGGCTCACCCAAACTACCCTAAAAGAAGGGGACAAGTTTTTGTTTAATTTTGTAAATGAAAACCCTGGGTATAAAAAGAAAATAAGATTTTCTTTTTGCATCATATCTCATTCTAACCCTAGTCACCCTTTGATGTTCTAAGCTTTTTCTCTCAAGAGTTGAAGAAAAACAAGAAAAAGAAAAACCAAAGAAAAATCTTGTGTGACAATAGTTTAATCTCTAAAGAGTTTAGAGATTAACTTGTTAGTATAGATCACACTATATTCTGTTAGTGACGAGACATAGCACGAAAGGCTATTTGGTGTCGAAATAAAATCACAATCTTCTCCTTATCGTAATCACCTCATGACAGTGAGCAGATTTTGCTCACTGCCGTCACTTTATGTTGGGTTTTGAGGCTTGGTTTGTTTTGTTTTATTCCAGAAAAATTGGAAAATATTAAGGGGTGTTTTAAGACTATTATGAGGCTATTTTTAACTGAAATATTAGACCTAAAATACCGGTGTGGCTTACGCAAATATAAATGATTTGGGCAGTGAGTTGGGTACATTTCGGGTCCAAAATAATTCAGAGTCAGACTGTTCGGGGGCTAAAATTTTGTTAAAAACAGAAGCAAAATTTCAGTGAAGTAGCTGGTCATATTCGACTAAGTGAAGGGAATGACGAAAAAAATTTCAAGTCCGATCCCGGGTTCCTAAGGTGTTTCCGCTACGCTAGGAAATTGGTTCATACACCATAGTCTCAATTGTGAATGGCCTCTGTTTAACATATGAAAGTAGCTCAACTTGGTCATTTTTGGATTGTATCAAATCCTATGTGGTATTCTCTTGAAAATCTTGGACTTATTTGGCCAAACTCTTGGAGGCCTATTCTTGAAAAGCATGAATTGTCTAGATTGGATCTTGGTATTGTCTTGGTGGGTTTGACCTTGAATCTTGAACTTGATCTTCTCTTAAATTCGGCCAAAACCCTTTTTCTTGATAGATCTTACGGATCTTGGATTTTCTTAAACTTTGAAACTCTGAATCTTGAATAAAGCCCAAATCATATACTCTGGATCATATCACATTTGTTAAACACATAGTTAGAATGCATATGCTTGTGTGATACTGTTGATGTTGGTATTGGTGCTTGATGCGCTAATTGTTAATGCATTTTTGTTATAAATACATTATTAATATAAATAAAATTAGTAGTTTCATTAATATAATTCTTATTTTCATATGATAAAAGCGTAAATTAACCATATAATAAATAGTTGTGATGTAGTTATAAAAGCGTCAGAACTGACATTAAGAAACATCACAACATAATCAATTCATAAACAGTTCCTAATCAAGGTTTACATACCTGATCGGTTAGTAAACTCATGAGATTAATACATGTTATATATTAGAATTTGATTCTAATAATTTATCTCAAAGAATCATGAGTCTAGAGAAACTCGTATAAACATGTAGGTGTTCATAGCGAATGAATAATGAACGATTCATTGGAAGATCCTAATAGATGACACACCAACGTAAACATGAATTTCCTATAGTCGAATAACATATGTGGTCTTTAAACTTGAGATACCATTGTGCAAATATGAATTATCCTCTATACTTTGATGACATACATCAATGATCTATTTAGATCAAACCTTCGTCTGTTCATTGGATGTAGACTGATGCTCATGATATCTGATGATGTATTTAGAGAGGATTTGTCAGTCTTGTGTGCAGAATTAAATATTCACTTCATAATATTTAAAATCCTTGGTCGAGATATAGTACGGAAATGAGTTCCAAATATTTTTGAAGTATCACGAATATATCGCGAGATAAATTATACATAGCAAAGTTTTGATGTTTCTATCTATATCTAGGGTATAATTTGGATAGCTTATGACGAAAGGATTATATGTATGTAAAAATATCGACTTGCATGGTTCAACATGATTACCTATGATCGTTGTAATTTACGAGTGAAAATTATTTCTATGATAAATAAACATGAATATAGCGAGTCTCACTATATGAAGTATAATCGTAGAGCAGTAGGATAATTAATTATGAATAATATTGTTTATTCATAATTTTACACATGATGAGATATTTTTAAATCTACTGTGTATTTATATTAGATACATAATTGATTTAGATACACATTAAATTTAATTAAAATTTTGACACTTGTCAAAGATTAAATAATTAAATAATGGTTTATGTTTAAACATGTGTTGACACATGTAATTTAATTAAATGATTAATTAAATTGTGCCATATAAATATTACACATGTATTATCATGTGTTATATTTTTATTCATTAAACCATATGAATATTACATGTATAAAGAAATGTGTTTATTATTAATTTGACATTGTGGTAAAATTTTGGCCATGTAAGGATACTTTTCTTTTAGCTAATGGAGCAAAACTTAGGGTTTATAAAATTATACAAATTGAAAAGAATTTGAGAGAATTTGGAGAAAAATCAAACCTTGGATATCATCAATAAGTAATATTAATTTTGCTCCTAATTATAAAAGTTACTTCTCATATTTTATATGATGCATTTGATATATTTAGTATTTTATTCTCTCATATTTGTGTAAATTTTCTTGTTGAATATTTGATATGAATCCTAATTAAGATGTGTAATTAATTATGTTAATTAGAGTTATGAATACCACACTATTATAGCCTTGACTTGTGTGAAAAGTAGATTAAATAAATTTGTATTGCTTCAAATATCAAATACGAGTTATAAACCTTTTCATAATAAATAAAAAAAAAATTGAAAATATTTTCCAACACTAATTACTTAAAATAATATAAATCTTGTCACTAATTTATTGCTTTACGGATTATACAATAAATGTGGTTCTTAATTTTGCAAAAAGAAACCTAGTGAATTAGTTAATAATAATCATTATATCATAAGATTCAGTGATTTAAAAATTTATTTAATCGAGATTGATTTTATTTTTAAAATATTTCTAAATAATCGACATTGATTTTTTAAAAAATATTTCTAATATATCATCACATGTTCGGATTCACTTGTCCCAAGGATGTTATTTAATGATAAAGAATTTAAGATTTTATTATGTACTCACTCAAACAACCATTTAAAAAAGCAATGATATTTATTGTGAAGTGAGAATTATCTATATACCATATAATAGAAAATATATGAATATTATAAATAAATAATAAGTGAAAACACGCGCCAATAAAGAGCGTGAGAAATAACCATCGTCACCGCCACTGACGCTTATCTCAGAAGAGTCAAGACAGTAGAAGTGCGTTTCGGTAAATTAATACAAAAGCGAAGGGCTATAAATACTACTACTTCTCCTTGTTGTTTCTTGTTTTCCCCTTGGAAACATAACTGGGGATAAAAAATAATTAAAAATTATAAAAAAAAAAAAGAGAGAAAAACCTCAAAAGGGTTTTCCTTGTTAGTAGCGATCACCAAGAAATCCCCTTTAAATATCGAACCATCAAAAACCGTTTTCTTGACCAAATCTTTTAACAAAGACAAACCAAAATCTCATCCTCTCTTTCACAACAACAGACCTGCAATTTATTTCTTGAATTGTATTGCTTTTTGGCTATTTGGTTTAAAAATCATTATTTTGTGATCACTCTTCAGCTTTTGCTTTGTGGGATGGATAACTGGAGGAGGCAAAAAGGTGAATTTTATCATCATTATAATCAACAACAAGAAGGTCAAGGTCAGGGGGGCACAAGATCACATAATAGAAAGCCTCCACAATCTCATGGTGTGTTAATTTTAATGGGTTTTTTGTTTTATGAAAAGGGTTGTTGTTAGATTTTTGAGATTGTTGCTTCTTTATTTGCATGTATGTATGACTATATATTATGGGTATCTTGCTTGCTCTTTTTTTTTTTTTTTTTTTTTTTTTACAGGTGTGTAATTTGATTTAATGATGGTTTCTTTTAGATGCGTTTCCCCCTCTGTTTGTGAAGAAAAATAATGGTGATTTGTGTTTTGAGGGTTTCTGAAATAGGTGAGAGAGTGATGATGGCCATTGGAAGTTGTTAATGGTTGATTCATGTGGAGATTTGTTTACAACTTTGCTGTGTACCTAGCTTTTTTGTCTGGTTATTATGGAAACCGTATATATTGTCCCAAATATAGGTAATATTTGGAGTACCTATTGGAGGATATTTGATGGATTATAATGGAAACTTGACAGACTACCAAGTTTAGGATGTAAAATGCCTGAATCAGTCATGTAGAAGTGCCGTGAAATTTTCCATATTTGTTTAGCCTATTGTCTTATTAATCTCCACTTTTGTTCTCTGTGCTGGTTATTTCAGCACTCTCCTATCTGTTATATGCATTAGCTATATTTGGCTTAATTTTGTAGGAGTTTTTTCTTATTGTCACTTGTTTATTTTGTTTTCTTTCGTGATTAATGTGGCTTTTAGCTAGTTGATCCAGTAGTGCTACTTTGCCTGGGAATTTTGCCAGGCAAGCTGCAAGCCAAATTCAAATCACCCAAAACGCCCTGTTTTCTAATTTGGCTTGTTTGGAAAATTTTTGGTCAAAGTAGTTTTTTTTTTTTTTTTTTTGGTATTTGATCAAAATAGAGGCTCAGACATGCAGAAGTAAACTTAATTTTACTCTCTCTCTCTCTCTCTCTTTTTTTGCAGCTAGTTGGCAGCCTACTGTACCTTCATGGGAGAAAAGGTTCTGCACTTCGGTTGGTTCTGTTCCATGGAGAAAGATTTTGGAAACCAAGAAGTTTATGTACCTTTATGAAAACGTTGTTCAATGGAATGACTCTGCTGTAGAAGAGGCATTCCACAATGCTAAAACTCGGTTTTGGGCAGAGATGAATGACCTTCCATGCAACTTATCTTTGCCTGATCCTGATATTTATATTGATGAAATTGATTGGAACTCTGGCATTGACCCTGAGCTGCTTTTGGACTTGGAACGGGTACCAAAAGCTACCGAAGAGGTTGATAAAGATAAGAAGGTTGTGATTCTTAATAGCGCTCTCCTCTTGAATCAGTCATTTTCTTGCACTGGCTGGGGGGATGTTGAACAGGATATCAAAAAAGACACTGACCTGTGTGTGGCTCCTAATCATGGAGACACTACCCAGAATGCTGGCACTGGTGACGGTAAAAATTCGTGGGAACGTAATTGCACTCCTGGCATTGAACCGATAAAAGATGCTGGATGGGGAAGAGATTTGAACAACTCACGGGATTGGAATCAGCATGATAATCATTATAACAAGTGGGACAATAGTTACAATGAGCAGAGGAATGTGAATAACAGAAGTGGTGGGGATTGGGAAATGTGGGACGGGAGTAGCAGGAAGAGAGAAGGCACGGGTTGGTACATGTCAAGGTATAAAACCTCGAGATTCCATGGTGATGACTATCATCATATGGATCGTGGATGGAAGAGTAGAAGAGGATACAAGAGGTCTAATTTTGCACATGAAAGGCCATCTCCAGATGAAAATCATTCTTCATTGCAGTGGAACTCGATGAATTCTTGTGGTCCAATTAGCCATAATGGATTTGGCAAAGCAGGAATCCCCTGGGGTTGGGAAAAACAAGTTTTATAAGCAGTTAAGCACATAATACAGTAGTTAGGTAGTTTGGTTTATCACTAAATTCATTTGTTGCCCTTTTTTTGGAAGTACATAATAGGTTGAAACCGATTTGAGAAAGTTGTGTTCATGTTTGCATAATGTTGCAGCTTTATTATTATTAGCTTGTTTAGAAGATTCATCCATGGCTTTGAAGAATAGTTAAGATGCACAATGTTGTTAGCTATACTATATAGTATGTTTTGTCTTCTGGGTATCAATGTTTTGGTTTTTGTCAGTTAGCTAAGATTCTAAACTCTTGAGGTCTTTGGTTTATCCTTCAAAGATTTGATGTGATCCCATATGGTTCTTGTTCTGTTGAAACTATAATAATATTTTATGTTTCTTTCATATAATATATTCTTATTGCTTAGTAAGGTCTCTGTATATTTTGCTTCTAAGTATAGTCATATACCCTCTTGTGTGCAATTATTGGTTAAAATGCAAGTGAAAAGTGAACATCGCAAAGAGTGCTTTTCCTTTAAACAAATTTTAAAAATGTCTAGGTTATTTTATTTTTGATCTGTAGTTTGAATACAACTTATTATTGGCCATTTAAATGTATTAGGTTAATTTAATTTCTTCTATAAGAGTTTTTGTATTACCTTCGCCCCACTCAAACTATAAATTGAACATATCCACTTTAATATTACCTGTGAAATAATTACATTTAATAGGAAAAAAAAAACTACTTGATTTTTAGTTGAAATAAATAATCGAAATGAATATCATAATTCTGATTATAAAATATAATCATATAAAATTTATTTATTTGATATAAACATAAAATTGATCATGTCTTTTTGCTTTTATGTGATTAAATATTATTGAAGCGCACAAAAAAAATAACACCCATATATTATTAATATAGGTTTATTTAAGAAAAAAAAGTTGAGGTAATTTTTTTTTTAAAATAATACTTAGGTGTGTCTGGCACACAACATTACGAGGAAATAAACATATATGAAACAAGTTTAATGAACCCATCCTATGAATAAATAATATGTGTTAATTAATAATTTTATCTTAATATTATTATTAGTGAATTTGAAAGCTAGTATATATTTATCAAAACATTAATAGAAGGACATACCAAGTTGTCAGTACACTCGTCCCACACAAATCTTTCTCTTCGGCCGAATTAGGTGTTATCAAGGCCTACTGTTTGTTTGCTGTAGATCTACTGTGAATAAAATTAAGGTAATTATCTACTTACACACCTCCACAGTTGAGAATTTCTTTGGAGATTAACCTGTTTTTGGAGCTTCTATAATCTACAAGGATTACATATGACGAGTAGTTTTCATAGAAGGCAGCAGAAGTAAGACCAGTAACTGCAGAAGAACAAGGGACTGCCTGAAGACTGGAGCATCAATAACAAGAATGTAAAAAAGCAATCACCAATAACCCTTTTGAAAGAAACAAGAGCAATAACACAACTTCACAGCAGCAATAATCTTTCCCAACAATCTATAAGCAGTTGAATCAGCTCATCTCCGGCTTCGACATCCCTCTCATCTACCAATACCAACAAATTAAGATCAAGTCACCTCACCAGTAGGCATTCTTTTCCACTAGCAATTTTTTCAAGATCACAATTCCAATGCCACATATTTCTGATTACTTGTAGCAAATGCTTGAGATGAATCACTTAAAGAGTCCTTTGTAGACACATCACAATATCCCATGACTTCAAATTGAACCTAGCTAGAAAGCATATAGACCAGTGTAAGATTGAATATGAGTTGAATCTAAACACTGGTTATGAAGTAAGATTGAATATGTACAAGCTTAGAAAGCAAATGCCAGCTAAAGTAAAGCAGTGACTCTGAATTTCAGCTCATACCATTAATCCTTTCAATAATAAATTCAACTCATTACCCCATAATTTCAAAGAGACCAGTGTTTAGATTCCCAAATTTCTTGATAGTAAATGCAAAGCTACAAAACCAATGAGCATTAGCATATTATGCAGTTTAGAACTAAGGGTATCATTTAACAATAAATCTGATAACGTTGGAATTTGGTTATGCAATGGTACAAGTATCACCGGCATCAAAGCTATTGAATGCCGTAGATCTACGGTCAAATTTTCAAGGTTTTTTTTTTTTTTTTTTAATTTTTATATATACCCAAAATTAAAGCATTATTATTTAATTTAATTATACCTATACACTTCAAAATTTCTACATATGCCTTTTTTGATGAATAATGACTAAAATATCCTAAAAAGTGTAATTATTTAAACAGCCAGTCATTCACTATCATCCTCAAACGAATATCAGTTTTGACATTCAAAAAATTACTCAAAATCACATATCCACAAACCATTGTGTTGAATTATTATTTTTTTATTTTTTGCAACTAGGTTTAGTATTTATCCAACTAATCAACAAGGTCTCGTAAAATTTAAATTTAGTTTGCGATGCAATTTTCACCCCATTATAATTTTTACGGGTTTTCGATGATAAACAACTCATATTTTCATCACATTTTCATCATATTAGGGTGTGTTTGGTGCATTGGATTATGGTGTATTAAACACTTTGCATTGCATTAATTAGTGCAATCATATGTGTCAAGACTATTACAATGCACCTTAATACAATACACCATGCATTAAATAATGCAATACGGTGTGTCAAACGCACCCTTAGTGTATTAATTTTAAAAATCTCATGCTTGAAAATATCTCCCAAGATGTTGGCTGGAAAACGCAATACAAGATCCCCACACAAGTCATTCACACATCAAGTAGTCCACCAAATCCTATCAGACATCCGCAGAACAAGATTAGGCTGAATAATGCCTGTAAAGAGTCTTCAATTGCATTAGCTAAGCAAGCCAAGAGCCAACAGACATTTATGTACTGTACATTCTACAGTTCTAGTAGCTAATGATTCCACTTCAAAGCAGCTATGTATTAGAAACACAGCACCTCAATCCCAAAACAGGTCCTTAGTGAGCCAAACTATTCTGCCACTAGCCAACAATCTATAAGCAGATGAATCAGCCCATATCGCGCGTGAATATCCATATTCAGACTCTCATCTACTACATCAAGAATCTTTCCCATTCCAGAGAGTTCCCAAACCAATACCACCAAATTTAGATTAAGTCCAGCTACATTGCCTTTCACTACATTTTCCTAAACACCGACTAGATGTGAAGCAACAGAACTTGTTGAACTAGAAATCATATGGCAATTAGTTCAATTTCTTTTTGTGCTTAGGGAATCAGGGTTCCATATGTAAAAGATAATAACAACTATAATAACCTAGAAAATAGCAGCTCTGAGCAGCAGACAACATGTTTCAACAGAAAAATATCAGCTTAAAAAATATCACCTCAATACTAGGAACAGAAACAACACAAATAACTTTAACAAACCACGAAAGTATATATAATCTAAATTGAGCTATTTATAATAATGCGCCAGCTCATATTAATCTGTGTATGCATTTTCTCTATCACAAACAAAACTGTGAAAGGAAAAAGTATTAAAAACAATAATAAATTCAAAATGTTGTTTCACCTTACCACTGTGCTTTCGCCTTTCAGAGAAACTGACCTTCCAATTCTCAAATTTCACTGCAATATCAGAAATTGTGAAGCTCATAGATTAAAGATCCAAAAAGATTTTACTCATCATCAATAACAGTACAATTAGGTGTGATGATGTAAAACAGATTGCAAAAATAATATTCAAATACAGAGTAGAATGAAGAATTTTTGTTTTTTACTCTATTCAGGGGCAAACAAATCACACGGACATATTTCTGCAGAAGAAACCAAAATTGTGAGTGAAGGGAAAGTCACAAGCTAAAATTTTAAAGAATTATAATATTTATGAAAGTAATTTGGAAGGGATAAATATCAATTCTAGAAATCAAGGTCTTTTATATGAAATTGAAGACGACAAAATAACTACCTGCTAAGGTTAATTGTAGCTTTGAGCACAAACTTGATTGATCTATTAACAGTAGCCATGATGGCTAACGCTACAATCTTCCACCAACATAATTACCAAGATTTCTAAAATGCTGAAAAAATATTTCATGTCAAAGCATCTAATGCAAGCAGACTGAAGGGGACAATAATGCAATCATTTCAGGTTGGACCCATGTATAATTCTTTTGCACAAAGATTCCGACAAGTGGCAGCATTCTTCAATATCTTAGGCCACACAAAAACACGTATCCTAACATATAAATCAATGCTTCACAAATTCAAAATTCAACAATACTTATATGAAGAACATAGCAAGAAAAAAAACCTTCATAGAAGTGAGTACCTAACTTGAGCTTCTAATTTGTTCAGTTTGACATCTCTCATTCTTCCCAAATAATCAACAAAATGGGAGAAAAATAACTCACCTGACAATGACTCTTCACTACATCATTGGTCAAGCCTTCGACTTGAATAAGCTCTCTAATCTGCTTTGGAGTGGCAACTGCGACCAAAATGTTCAAGATTAGATGCTTCAATGGAAATGAATCAAAGATTAAAATTCATCACAACTACTTATGCCAAAGGAAACAAAGATACAACAACATTTAGTTTCAGCAATTCTTGAAAGAGAAGCCAGCTTCCATTATTTTCCATTTTAATCATTTGGCTTAAAGGAATCCAATCAAAGTACACAACTACAAGATTAAATAAACAATTCCATACATCACAATCAAGTCATCATCTTAACAAAATCCACAGTTGGGTTAGGCGATTGGCCCCAAATCTTGGGTTAGGCGGTGCGTCGCCTGGCCGGCATTTTCTAGCCATTTTACGACAAAATCCACAGTACTGATTTTGAATCCCTAACCTTAAGGATGCCATTTTTGAGACCCTAATTTTACAAAATCAACTATTCTATCCATAAATTTCAAAAGTCCCCAATTTCCAAAACATAAATCCTAACTTTAAAAGGGAAAAAAAAAAGAGAAACCCTAATTTCTTCAACTCTTGTTAGTTTCTCATCAAATTGAAAATCTAGAAACCTTCCCTATCACTCAAACGAAATTCTCTTAGGATGAATTTATCCAAATTCCACCATAATCGGAAATCTCCAAATTGACCTAAAACCTCCAAATCGAGTCCTATGCATTAGTTTTCACCACATTATCCTACATCCAATTAGCACTAAAATAGCAAAAAGCACAAAGCATATTGACAATGGCAGAAGCAAGAAGTACCACTAAATAACCACGGCACCAACATTCACAAAATTTAGGCTTCAATCAACATTCACAAAGCATATTGACAATGCAAAAGTCGACGATTAGGGCAAGCAGAAACTGATACATAGATAGTGGACAATAACCATTAATTACAGAGGAAGAGAACTAATTAGTAATTACTACCCATAAACTGAAAGACGCTCTGCTCTTCATCATTACTCAGAAATTAGTTAGTAATTATTATTCAAAATTCGAACACGTTTTTAATATATTTAGAGAAATTAAAACATTATTTTCCCCAACACACGTGCACGTCACGTGCTCCTTAACACAACATAATTTCCCAAATCGTTTTTCAAGAATCAAGATTACATTCAACGGCTATAAGTCTAATAGTCTACTTTCTCTCACTGCCTCCCGCGCCCGCTCCTGCGCCCTTACCCTAACCTTGAAGTATCAAAGCCAATTAAAGGCTAGTAGCTGGCGCCTAAAATTCATTTCAACTTTCCACGCAAACAAATACCCACTTTCCTAAACCCCAAATTTATTTTGGATATCAAACGGCTATATACGCAAAAAAAAAAAAAAAAAAAAAATACCCATTTTCCCTAAACCTTAAAGAAAGAGCTTCCAAATTCTGTTTTCTTCCCACGAAAACAAAATCTGCTTTTTGTCTCCTCTGTTTCTTCATTCATTCTTCAAGCAATTTTCCCAATTCCATCTTTAATCCTTTCATTTTTCAATCTTGCTTTCTGATTTCTTTGCCGCAAAATGCCTAAAGTTGGGTACAGATTCCGTCCAACAGAACAAGAACTGTTGGAATACTACCTCTTAAACAAGATTACTCAAAATCCTGTTCTCTATGAAGATGGTGATGATTGTCCTGTGAGAGACTGGGATCTTTATGGCTTTGATGAGCCCTGGGATATTTGGAACATCTGTGGAGGCAATGATTTACGTGATGATAAATGTCTTTATTTTTTCACTCAGTTGAAGAGACTGTCTCCTTCAAGATTCAACCGAAGGATCGCTTCTGGTGTGTGGGAGGGTGAGGATGGCTCCAAACCAGTTCTTGCTAGTGGGTCGTCTAATCTGATTTTAGGGTTTAGGAAAAGGTTTCGATATGAAAATAAGACGAACCCTAAACAACATGGGCGATGGCTCATGCATGAATTTACCTTCAATTCATCATTGTTGGGGCAACATTCGAATGAAGCAGTTGATTTAGTTGTCTGTTGCATCAAAAACAAGGAATCAGAACAGGATAATGAGAAGGGCAATTTGGGTAAGAAGGCGAGGAGGAAGATCAAACAAGCTAGTGAGGAGACAGTCTCCAAAAAGAGAGCTTATTGTAGAAAGAGAAAACTGAAAGAAGTAGCAAGCCCTAACAGCAATACTGATCAGGATGATGTGCGCTTCCAGAATAAGCGCTTAAGGATAGAACATGAAGCAGTTTTCACTCAGCAAACTGTGGCATCCGAAGGGGAGATAGTAGAGTCATTTCCTGAAGATTCTGGTACATTTGATGTTGAAAATTTTTCATCCAGTCTGGAACAAATTCTAGAGCATGATTGCACAGAGGAACCTGGTGATGAGGGCGTTCAATTAAGAGGGGCTGATGAAGAAACGATGTTGGTTCAACAAAACCACCCAACTGAGTTACCATGCTCCAATAGCATTATCCAAATTATGGAATCCGAAGGGGAGATGGAGTCATTGCCTGATGCTATTAAATTTGATGTTGATGAGTTTTTTTCTGAACTTACAATTCAAAGTATTGCATTCAAAGAAGATGGAACAGTGGAAGCAGTTGAATATGAAGGGGGTTTGGGATGGCTGCCTGAAGAGTTTGCACAACACTGGAATCTCTAGAGGATTAGGCATTCTGATCTCACCATTACCCTTTATATGCAATATTCTTGACTGCTGGTCAATGTAAACAGTTTATATTGTTGTACAGTTAATAATGTCATATTTTCCTCCATTTTGCAAATAAAGTTGTGGCTTTGAAGAGCTCTTTCTCTATATGTTTCTTTGCTTTGAAACTTTTTTTTTTTCATGAAACACCAAGAACAATTCAAAAAATAAATGTAAAACAAACCTGCAAATATGATGTTGGGTACAGCCTTTCAATGCCCCTTTCAATGTGCATTACAATATAAAGCGCCTTTCAATTTGAATTTACAAACAAAGTGACTACATGGAAACGTAGGACTTTCTTAAGACTGATCAATCAAAATCCAAGGTCAACCTCTGATTAGATTCCTTGGCATTGGGTATCTTCCTGTGATTTGGAGCCAATAATACCACCACCCCACTTCTTTCTGTACTCATCGTACTTATCTTTGAAGTTAGACTTGATGGCCTCAAGGATCTTGCTGAACTCCAACTTATCTCGTTCTTAACTGCTGTCCAACACGACATCAGCAGTCTTCTTGTGGACAATTGATCCCAAACTTGATTTTCCTTTGACAATGACAGTATGGGATCTCCATCTTCGTGCACAAGACAGGTGATAAGTACCGTCCCTTCGACTTAATATTTTGTAAAGTTTATTGAGTTTTGTGAATATTTTGATGTGTTTTGTGTATTTTGTAGATAAATAAGGTTTCAGGACTCACTGGAATCAAATCGGGGCCAAAACAGCGAAAAACGGACAAAAAGGGCAAAATTGTCATTTTGGCGTCGCGACGCGCAACACCTCTGCGTCGCGACCACTAACGTGCGCCGAACACGTGTCAAAATCAGAGAAACTTGCTATCATACGCACTTGCTAACATGCGCCAGCCACGTGTCAACATCACAACAAATCTGCTATCATACGCCGGACACGTGTCATCATCACATGCTGCCGACACTCATCAGCGACACGCGTCATTGCTTACGTTAGCATGATGTCAGCGTCGCGACACGCACAATCTCATGCGTCGCGATGCCGAGCCAATAATTCGTGCACAAGACAGGGAGCAAACCAACCAACTCAATTGGGTCCACATCAAGAGCAATGACAACCATTTGTGCCTTGTTCTGTTCGATGTGGTATGTCACATGGTTCAAGCCATATTCCACAGCAATAGGCTTCTTAGCTTCCGCAGTCTGTACTAAGTGATGATTCAATCACTGATGCTGACGTGGCAAGAGTCTGCTGAGCTAGCATGGAGCTGCTAACGTGGCTATAGGATTTTCCTTTGACAATGCAGTATGTGATCTCCATCTTCGTGCACAAGACAGATGATAAGCGGTAAATATATCAATATTGATAAGAAATACTGATCAGGATGATGTGCGCTTCCAGTTCTTGCTTGATTCATTGATTAGTTTAGTCAAGAGTTGGTGAATTATTATGTCTTGATTGAGTTATTGGGTGTATAATTTGACTAGAAATTACTCAACATAGAGCAATCAATAACTCAAATCATTTGCCTTAGGTGGCATGTTTACAAGTGTGATGTGCCACACAAAGCTTCCTGAATGGAACAGTACTCTTCAATGGCTTAGGCCACACAAAAAGACCCTAAATGTGTGCAAAAGTGGAACCAAATGGCTCTTCCTAATTAATAATATATATGGGCATAAATGTATAATCAAAGGGGGGGAACCCACTAAATCACCAAATTTGATTTAAACTATTACTTCATCCAACAGCCCATGTGCGAAACCAACATAAAAAATGGAGAAATTTCTCTCTCCAAATTTAAACTGTTAGATTGGATCGAAATCAACAGTTCAAATTGGTACTAGTTTTTTTTTTTACTAGAACCCAATGCCCATCAAATAAACATCCCGAACATACATGCAAGGCAGGGTGGGTCAAGGTCAACTAGGAGGAGCAACGTGGCAAAAAACAACATCCTAATGTCCATGCATCAAAGGGTAACTTTATCATTATCGCTAACTAGTTTTACTTGTCATCATCGATATTAGCTGTCGTTTTTCCACGTGTTCAAATATGATGTCCTTTGGTTGGGACCATTCCCTTCCACTTTGATAATCACGATGTACAAACTTTTAGATCTCAAAAAGCCAATTTTTGCTAAATTTGATTTGATTCTTATTTAAATTACAAGCTTATTTGTTTTTACAATGATAGATGATTAAATCTTAATTATATATATATATATATATATATATTTTATTCAATAATTTGTTAAATAATGAAAGAAAGTTTTGAAATCACTTTATATTATATTTAGAATGATAATGGGTTTTATAAAGACTATATAAAAAACCAAAATAAGAAAGAAATTATATAATTATGTACAATAATAATGAATATAGGAAATCTTCATATAATAGAGAAATATAATAAAATCACAAATTCTAAAGATACTAGAAACTGTATCATTGAAAATTGATTCCACAATAAAGGGATAATATTTCCTTAATATTGGTTCCGTAATAATATTTCCTTAACACTCCCCTCAAACTAAAAGCTCGTGACGAAGGAACAAGCTTGGGCTTGCATATTGAAATCGGAGATCGGAGTCATGAAACTGGAAATCTTCAAACTTGGAAGTTGAAAACTTTGAGATAATTGATGAGCTTTAACCTACGAAGTCCGAAGGGGAAGCCGAAGCCCAAGAGGGAGCTTTAACCTACGAAGCCCGAAGGGGGAGCCGAAGCCCGAAGAGGGAGCTGAAGCCCGAAAGGGTGTCAAAGCCCGAGAGAGTCGATGCTCGAGAGGGAGTGAAATCCCAACAGATGGCCGAAGCCTGACAGGGAGCGATAGAGAGCCGAAGATCGAGAGAGAGCCAAAGCCTTGAGAGAAGCGATGTCCGAGAGGAGAGAGTCGAAGCTTGAAAAGCGATCCATCGGTGTCTGATTATGATTGACATTATGGTGAGCTGAATGAGATAAGTTGTTGACGACTGTTTCGTTCGAAGGGAAATATA